>OZ026613.1:118732684-118785184 GCA_964020975.1 Hermodice carunculata | reverse complement strand
GTGTTAGTAAAGGAGGCTTGGTTCAAAATGGAGAAACCACGAATGAACGTAGTTTCTCCATGGCAATGAGGTCGAGCAAGGCGGGGACAGTTGCGTTCTTGGACTCGTCAAATCAACTCAGCAAATCACCGGCGCCATTTAAACATTAATATCACCGGAAATTACGAATATTACGATTATCGACATATTTAAGGCAAATTGTTACTAATAACCACCGCCACTTGAACCAATGTTCAGTATAAGGCCCTGCAGCAGTCAGTTCTTTTGGTGTAGGCTTGAGAAGAAGGAATATTGATGTGATTGGATCTGGCCTTGCTTGCAAAGCACACTTCACAACTGTGGTTACTGCGTTCTGACTGTATATGGTACAAGTCCCCGCACATGGCCGCTTGACAGGATGTTTTGTAGACTTATTCGCTTCTGTTAATTGAGTAGCTCGCATAAAAGGTATAAACCTGCCATTGTCTCAGTGGCTCGGTCGCTCTTGCGAGCAGGTGCGCATGGATCAGCACGGGAGATTCAGTGTCGTTTAACTGGTACAAGCAATGGCTTGTCTTTACATGGATATAGCCATGTTGGGTGAAATACAAATTGTAATGTCGCGTCCAGCTGTACTTCAGACCGGTAAAGACTAGTCATGTGACACTGTGGAGTATCGTTTGCAACCTGACCCAGTTGCTTTGCTCCCCATCAGTCATTATATGAAGCCTTTTTGGAGGCAGGTTTGAGAGTGCTTACAATTTTCCGTTCTGCAATCGCAGTGTACCTCAACTTATAACTGAACCCATTCCCTGACAATAGCGTACTATGCGAAAAACAGGTGGCGCTACCAGTAAACTTCCGCCAAATAGCCAACAAATGCAAGTGATGCCACCCAGGGCATGGACAATCCTAGGTACTTTGATTGATCAATTGTTGTCAACAGGAAGTGCTATACCATACAGTAAGTTTACATGTGCTGTTGGCTTCATCTATTGATGGCACACGCCTTTGGTCATAAACTTAATTCTTGGCTGTCGTTCAGACATGATGTGTTTAGTAACTGTTTTAAAGTCCGAGTCAAAGACATGGTACTCTGCTTGGTAGCCAACTTTGCGCCAACATTTCAACAGACGTTCAAGACATCTTATTTGTTTGCTTTCGGCTATACCAAATGTCGATTCCATTGAAAATATAATGCATTACCGTGGCGGGAGATATAGGAACATCAAATGTGTGTGATGTTTTTATGGATTCTGTGGATTGTGTCTATGCTGACCCGTCGGTGTTTGGCCAATCGTGGACAAGCTCAGTCAGAAGAGAAAATATTACTTCAATTGAACCCAGGGATTTTTATGTTCATGTCTCATGTTTTATAGTGGCTGCCAAAAATAAATTGATGGGCTTCAAATAAAAGTAGGACTTGCTTATGCTGGTATGTATTCATACATGAACCAGGGACGTGCTATAGATAGCACGTCTCTGCATGAACAAAAGTACTTCATTTTTGACAATACCTGTTCCTTTTGTCTCCTTGTGTCAAAAAAATGAAAATACAGAATCTTTGATTCAATAATCATTCAAACTACATCCTCTTGCATTCTTTTCTTTCATAACATATACACTTAGTCTGTAAACATCTCGTTCAGATGACAGGTATTGTGAGAAAACATTGAATACAATGACCACGGATCCAATACCTATGGCATTAAAGTAAACGTTTAGTAAGAATCTAATCCCTGCCCACTCATTACAGACACTCAAAAGCTTCGGTCTCAAGGTCAAATAAACTCAATTGAAATCAATAGCATCAAATCTGTGTTCATCCAATTTTTGACTAAAGAAACACAACGGGATCATAATTTTCTTGAATTGGTAGGAAAATGAAAATGTAGAATTATGCGTCCTTTTCTACGTCTTCAATGACCTCGCAAATTAGGTTAAAATCATCAAAGAGTTAATAAAGTTTCCCCATTGGTTCAGCGCATATTTGGTGCAAGTTCAAAAGGTCCATCTCAATTCATAAGCAACACTTGTCTTGTTATGTCATATAAAAGGACTTCGTCACGAACAACAGTATTTTGCACGTTAATGTCAACAGTCAACAAAAAGTGCGTGACATTCAAGTAGAACCATAGAGACTGACAATATGGAATTCAGCACATACATAATATACCATGGGTAATCAACACGTAAGAGTAACGAATCGGATACAATGATTCATTCCATCATTGGGAGCCTTGGACAGTAATGCAGTCGTAATTTATAGCCATGAGAGCAACTATTTCGTAAAGAATGACACTTTCATATCTTGTCTTCATCGCCGGAACTGTGTCGAAGGTTCTACCTGTGTCCATTGCAAGCATGAAGTACTAGCCTCCGCACACCTATTGCACAGAAATTAAATAAGATTTGCAATTCCATCTCAGTTTATTATGTCATGGACAATACAATAAAATCCTTTCCCGATATGCGTTTCCTTCATACCTTGAGAAAGTACAATCCAAGTCGCCCATACTATGCAATATCAAACCTCCTTATATGACACATTTACGGCACTTCATTTAATTCCTCAACTTGTAAAATTTCGTATCCTTTACTACATCCTTAATGAGCTTCAAAATATGTAAAGGTCACACAAAATTTTAAGAAATTTGATCATTAGTCTGCACATATTTGGTGTAAATTTAAAAATTCCATCTAAACTGATAAATCAAAATAGTAAATTTAATGTACTTTTTAAGCCTGTAATCTACTTCCATTTAATACCACCTGTGGCGCCACCATGACTCCACACGTCAAAGACTTTTGTCTGCATAATAATATTGTACTGGTACATTGATAAATGTGCACAAGTTTAGAAACAAAAAAAAAAAGAAAAAAAAAAAAAAAAAAAAGAAAAAAAAAGAAAAAAAAGGGGGGGGGAAAGAAAAAAAAAAACTTTCTCGAATTTTATTCCCTCTGTGACCTTGAGAAAGTAGTCGGTTTACATTAGGCAATACGGAACTTATATGATACACATTTATGGTATATTTGGTAGTACTGGCCTTCTTATTTCTCAAAATATAGAATTCGGTGTCCTTTTCTACGTCTTTAATAAATCCGAAAATTAGGTCCAAGTCACCAAGAAGTTGATAAAGTTTTACCATTGGTTCAACTTATATTTGGTGTAAATTCAACAGATCCATCTTAATTCGCAAGCAACATAAAGAATTTAATGTACTTTGAATACCTAGGGTGACATTTCCATTCAGTAGAACTTATGGCGCAACTTCCAAGCGTCATAAACTTTTGTCTGTTTATTATTGTTGTACTGGCACATTGATTCATACCCACTAGTTCGGACGTAATGACCACAGCATAAAAATTATTTGCTGATATTAATTTCCTCTGTGACCTTGAAAAAATAGGTCAAGGTCATCCATATAACATACAACTCCAACACATTATGCATATTTGTGGTACAGTTTGTATCATTAGCCTTGTCCTTTCTTAACATGATGTACTTAATGTGTTTTCAACACCTTTTGATGCACATTCCCACAAAGTTTCCAGATTGTTGATGAAAGACCTTTTATAATACTGCATTCTCAAATTTTTGCTATTTTAGCCTAAATATTACATAATGATATAGGAAGCACCACCAAAAATGATAAAAATGATGATGATAATGATAATGATGATGACAATAATAAAAATTTGATTGGATAATAATAATAATAATAATAATAATAATAATGATGATGATGATGATGATAATAATAATAATAGTAACAGTAATAATAATAATAATAATGATGATGATGATGATGATGATAATGATGATGATGATGATGATGATGATGATGATGATGATGATGATGATGATGATAATAATAATTTAATTGGATAAGTACCTCGTTAGACGGGCGCCGATGAATCGGGGCGATCTACTGTCCGTCCGAGAAGTGAATCACATCCAACTCAGTGAGTAGCGTATTAACATTTGCATACCTTGCCAAAATACTGCACATATAACCAACTATTGCTGATACTTTTGGTCTCAAATTGTTATAAACGTGGCTTGAATCGAGGAGAGATTGAATAAAAATTATGCCGAGATATTTATACGATGCACATTCCTGAAAAAGTATATACGACACCAAGACAGCCAGGATGACATACCCAGTAAATATGGGCTATATGGATGTAGATATACCACGGTTTGTGTTGTCAAATAATATAATTTTGCTTCTGTTTCAAGAACATGAAAACCAAAAAAATCTACCGTTGAAGGAGGTATCTCAATTGATTAATCAATACTTGATAACATATTTGCACCGAGACACTTCCACTTTTTATATAAATTACAAGCGAATTTCAAAATACTGAATATTATTGTATCTAAACGGACTTTTTCACAAGTCATATAACGTGAAATATGATATTGTGGCAACTTCCATATATGGCGTACAAATTTACGCCAAGCAATAAATATTTTCTTTTCTTCTGAGCTTGAAAAGTTCCACAGCTGAGCTGCATAGAAAGACTTGCCATGAGGGTGAAATAATTCATAACATACTGATGTGACGGTATGTCCAAATTCAGCTTTTATGATGCTTACTTTCAAATGTAGTTTACTTACATATCTCTGCCCATTATATTAAAAGAATCTGTCCCCATAGTATTACCTGTGTGAAGCAGGAAAACAGACACCAAGAAATTAGTCTGTGATTAATGTGAGCGACCGTTTGTAGCCAAACATGCCTTACTCATGTTGTCAATGTCGATGTTTACTCGCAACAATACAACACGCCAGCCTGGTGGGCTTCGTGGTACATTTTTACGCACACTGGTCTTTTGTGGAAGCAAGAATGGTAAGTTTATGTTCTTAAAGCAGGGTGTTAAAGAGAAAATCAAGGTTGAGTGACTGACAGCTTGCGATATAAATTTCCTTCGAATTCAGAAAGGGAATTGGCACAAAGAAAGTTAGTTCTGTGAATCGGAAAGATAGTATCAGACAAAGAATAAACAACGTGGCCCCAGGAAAACATCATTAACATATTGAGGTAGTAGGCGGGAACGTCTCTTGACCATGGAAATATGATGATGATAATAAGAATAATTGAACTTCTTCAAATATCTGACAAATGGTACAAATCTCATAGATTCCATTGTTCTGTTCTGGTTAGTAAGCACTGCACCAACAGAACTATTGGTACAACTTGTATATCTCATTAAAACAGCGTTCTGTAATAAACGAGGATTTAAACAATGAATACAGATACTTTCTACGGTCAGTGTTATCAAATGTTGAGTGTACATGTACAAACGGCTGTGAAACATTGGATCGCGTAAGTTTCAAACAAAATATGTTTTTATTTGTAAACTAAAACAAAGCGTCCGTGAGACAAAATAAGATTTGGTTTATTCAGAACTGTTTGCGATGCTAAGAAAACATTTATCTGATCCAGTGGGATCATGATGTCAAAACGCAGGCGACAACCTGGAAGCTTGGAAATCAAAGCTCAATGCTGAAGCACAGCAGTGGTCCCATTACTGAACAAATATTGAGCGTGAAAGATGAGGAACTTTGCTCCTAGATATTCGGTTCGTTGAAAATTGTCAAAATGTGTGGAGTGAATCCACCAATTTACAAGCGAGCACCATGGGCAGAGCAGAACATGTGGTGCACTAAATACATTTATATGGTGAACAACTTTGTACTATATGCACATGAAAAGGTCTCCTCAAAGGAGAGTCGCCACTCTCAACACACGAATCATTAATTGGGAAGAACCACCGAGTTTTTGTCCCTCACATCTTCCCGGTAAGACAAGGTTCGCACAGGCCATTTATGTACATACCCTGAGCCGATTTAGCAATACCATCATTATGATCGCACGCTGTGTCAGCCCAGAATGGACATTCTTTTCGATTTAAAGAAAAGCACATAAATTATTCCACATATGACATGATTTTTTTTCTCACTGATCAGTTTATTCGTCTCTTATTGATGACTGTCTTGTTGCCAGCAGAAATATACACATCAACATATCCAACAGAAATTGGTTTCTCGCAGATACTACACACCCCGCACAAAATATTACACTTTGTAAAATTCTGAAACTAAGATTTTAATTCGTTCAATTTATATTTGTGTCAATTAATAATGTTTTTTTCAATGTTAATTGTATTATATTCTTTTCATATCGTTTTCTTTTGTAGTATCTTACAAACAATTCAATAGCGGGGTTTTAATATACACTTGAAGAGACATTTAGCTCCTACCACAAACGTTAATGAACAAATCAAGTTTTGCCTATTTATCCCTAATATAATGTATCTTTGTGGAAAGGAAAAAATACACCTGCAACGTTTGTCTTGACCAATTAAAGACGTGCTGTGTTATGTGACAATCCCAGAAAAGATGAACTGATGTTTCAACAGGTTCATTTCAAAAAGAGTCCAAAGAACTACTTTTTCGTTTTGCTGTTTGAATTAAAAAAGGAGCACCTACATTTAGTAGTTGGACCAGACAAGCTTGTTTTACACAGAATATTAAGGTTTGAACTCATGAGATCAGTCAGTTTTTTTCTTGCAATATAAGGATTGTAATACAGATGGTCAAGTTTATAAATTAGGTATTCAAAACCACATAGCTTATTGAGCGAGCAATAATAATGATACGAATATTAAAAACAACAACAACAACAACAACAACTATAACAATTACAACAACGACTTTATAAAGAACGCCACGTGTGAAGCCAAAAAAAAAATACATAGCGATAATCAAAGTACGATATTAACAATAAACATACACAAAACTAGGCCAAAAACACATATATCACAATAGAAATCAATAACTTGAACGAGACCCGGCACAAGAGAGAATATGGCTGGTCCATCTCACCACTGACTCGGCTTCTTGATTTCAGAAGGTGCAAGTGAGAAATAAAACCCATTTAGATTGTATGTCAGAGTGTCAAACGGAATTGTAGATATGTGTTTGTATTGAATATATATGCAGCGACTACATGCACAAACGAAAGTATAAACGCAATGTTGATTACGGACATTTTCCGATGTTTCATATCATGACTATAGAATTCCATCACAAGCACAAACATGCGCTGTGTCTGCGCACAGCAGCGGCACAGATGGCATTAGTCACACTTTCATGATCGCACACGAGCAGATCTTCGAAACAAACCCATCACAACTGAGACGTCAAGGCCACCAAGTAAACCGAATAGAAGGACCGCATGGAACAGAACATCTACACCCTTTCTTTTCCCTGAAGCTGCAGATATGATATGAAAGTCTTTACAAAGATCCTTTGTACTGCCGGCAACACAATGGCCTCTATAGGATTTTCATCGATTCTGCAAATCGATTTTATAATTTAGAAACAACAACAACAATTATTCTTATACGGACAAAATAGACAATTCTTTTGCATCTGCTATATCTTTGCCGAATTATGCTCAGTTGCATATGCATGAGCTTGATCAAGTGTGTGACAAAGACTGTGTGTGACAAAGGCTGTGTGTGACAAAGGCTGTGTGTGACAAAGGCTGTTGGTGACAAAGGCTGTGTGTGATAAGGGCTGTGTGTGACAAAGGTTGTGGTTGACAAAGGCTGTGGGTGACAAAAGCTGTGTGTGACAAAGGCTGTGTGTGACACAGGCTGTGGCTGTGGGTGACAAAGGCTGTGTGTGACAACGGCTGTGTGTGACAAAGGATGTACGTGATAAAGGCTGTGGGTGACAAAGGCTGTGTGTGACAACGGCTGTGTGTGTGACAAAGGCTGTGGGTGACCAAAGGCTGTGGGTGACAAAGGCTGTGGGTTTCTTCTTGACACTTAGCTTGTGCATCAGACGAACATGCAGAATACTGCCATCCTCAGTGGTAGGATACCTTTTAGGTCGCCATCATAGTTTTGCTGCTATCATCAGCAACAAGATTATTCTACAATCCAATTACCACCTGGCAATAACATCTGCTGTCCGTTTCAGTCATGAACGTTCTCGGATATAATTTGATATAAACCATTTAAGATGTGCTAAAACCCTTGGTGTTGCCGCTTAGTGAGCTATTTGTGAGACAGAAATGCATTTATTCTCTTTATCGTTACAGTTTATACAAACTTCAATTCATGAGCAGACACATGAATATTTAGGATATTTTGACAAAATAGAACATGTTTGTGGTTGGCTTTCTCTGTGATGCTGCAGTGGTTACCATCGTACGTATCTCTAGCCATGCTGTGTTAGTAGTCTTCTTACCCATCCCGGTAGTTCTATAATGGTAGTCACCTTAGTATCTATCTCTGGTCATGCTGTGGTATTCACCTTCCTACCTTTCTCCGGCCACGCTAAGGTAGTCACCTTCTAATCCATCTCGAATGATGCTATGGTGGTCACATTCGGATACATCTCCGATGATGCTGTTTTAGTCACCTTCTTTCCCGTCTCGGGTCATGCTTTGCCGGTCAGCTGTTGCTTATTTCCGGCGATGCTTTGTTTATCACCGCTGTATCTCTTTTCAAACAACAACGTTCATTTTCATACCTATCACTTCTCAGGTTACTGTGTTTCATATATCATGTCAGGCTATGCTGCTCGCCTTGTTACCTGTCCCTTGGCAGTCTTTGGTGGTAACTTAGTTTCATATTTCCTGTCAGCCTATATTGGAGACCTGTCTCCCGCAGTCATTAATGGTTACTTTGTTTTGTATTTCCCGTCAGCCTATTTTGTAACCTGTTTCTTGGCAGTCTATAATGGTTACTCCGACAGTCAATAATAGTTACTTTGTTTTGCATTTTCTGTCAGCCTATATCGGTTACCTGTCTCCCGGCAGTCATTAATGATTACTTTGTTTCACATTTCCTGCCAGCCTATATTGGCTATGCCTGTGAAGCGGCCTTGTGCCCCCGAAATTCAGAAACAACAAAATTAGAGTCTGCCACGCAGGCAAAATTTGGCAGTGTTACTTATCTGTTGGCAGCCTACATTGGTCTCTTTGTTTCATATTTCATGTCAGTCTATGCTGGTCAACTTGTTAACTGTCTACCTTCAGTATATTACTGTCTCCTCGTTACTTATTTCATTAAATATCGCGCCAGAAATGTTTTGACTTATCACGACTGTCTATAAAGGTGCGTGTTATGTAGTTATTTAATGCCTGCATCTGCCCAGGAGCGTTCCAGCCTTAAACAAACGTCCATCCCAAGGTACAAACGGTCAAACGACCAATCGATATCCAAGTGTTACCTTCGATTATTACATTACAATTGTCATCGTCCATTTCCTTACTTTTCCTGTCCATCCATGTTGTTTAAGGTAATTCATCATTAAAAAAAATAACTATCAGCGGGAATATTTTTGAAGGTGATTGCAAGTCATAATCCTGGGGAATCTTGCAGCCATTACGACCACGTTCAGAGATAGATGTCTCCTCTGCAGCCACGTGTTGAAATGCTTTGCTTTTATATACAGGATGGAGAGTTGTTCACGATTTATCACGGATGTCCTCATGTGTACGATAGCTTTATTGGTACATCGATGCTAGCGACCGCGTCTCGCTGTTTACATCAAAAGATCAGCCATGCATCATCGCCATTGATCAGAGTAGACTGCGCTCCGACTGCGTCGGCACTGGAACAGCATCACCGCCTTCTATTTCCATCCACAAGGATTTATATTGTTGTCATTTTTGGTCACTTTTTCTACTACCATAAACTTGGAAAACGAGCTAGCCTGCCAGCAGCATTCGGCTAAAGCAGATGGTCTCAAATGCATGCTGTTCTATACAGTTAATACTCATAGATTATTTTTGGTGAATACCTTTGTAGAGATTTACAAGTGTGTGAACTCGAATGCGTTCATCCATGTTAAACACCATGCCTCATATAGGTTTCTTTTTCGGGGTTGTTCAATTAATGCGTGAGGCGTTACCGTGCAATCAGACATTGCGTGTCTGAGTTTTTAGGGTTCAAGTTAATATTAAACCCAATCCTGTTTGCATAGAAATAGATTCATTCTATAAAACTGAGACATAGGAGTTCCGAGTCCAGACATTATATACTTGTGGTAGTCACATGCTGGTGTTTGGCTGTCTGCATAAGCCATATGAACAAAAATAGTCACAGGTTTATTGGCACAGTGGTATGACTCATAGAAAAACTTAAGGGAAACGTTTGTGCAATTGAGACTCAATATCAACATTGTTGTTTTTAAGGTGAAGCATATCAATGTCAGATGTATATAGAAAAGACCAAGTATGACTTATGGTCTTCCGCTAAGCTACAAAAAAATGTGGAACTTCTTTTCCCGAAATATCCCTCAACTGGCACCCATTTAAAGGCATGTAATGTGTCTTAAGCAATCTATTTCTTCTAGAGCTATAGATATATTTAAATTGACTCATGAATATGTTGGTTTCATGGTTGAACCTCTGAACTGTAGCACAGATATTGTCGATAGCAACACAAGATCCAACAATGTAGCTTAGTGTTTGCAACTTTTTACATGTTTCATACTCTCATCGCCAAGAAATATGCTGTGATCAAACTCAAACCTATGAACAGTTTTGGGTGAGCCTACTTAGCTTTGCAAATTTTCATACAAACAGTACAACATTATCGGTGTATTTATGAACAAAAAGAACAAAATTGAAAACAAAACAAAATTAAAATAATACCAAACATAAAACAAACACAAAAAACAACAATAAAAAATTAAAACTACACTTGATAACTATACTGTACAAAAAAGTTAAGGGGGGGTAACCTTTTGTACAATATATTATCAAAACCATTGCACCACCTCAGATAATTCAATGCTTCAAAATATTTATAAACGAGCCTTCAGCAGAAAACCACCAAGCAAGTTTCGCAGCTTTAAATTCATGGACACGTTTTTCATCATGTTTATGATGTCGGATGCTTGTCGAGAGCTTATATCTGGAAAGATATCCCACCTGAATTTTAAAATCTGAGAACATGAAACTAATAATGTCACTCTCAATAGGCTGCATAGCCTTATGTTTTTATCACATGATCAAGGAAGGTGACAACCGTAGGATTTGGATTCTACTTGCTGGGGTTATTGACTCAGTGTGTCGAATGAGTATTGTCCTGCGTTGAGCCACCTCTAACCTAAATCTTGATGTTGGTACTGTTGCTGACATGGCGCCTTGGCATATAGCGAAGCACCCAATTTACATATTAGCTTTCCATACTTTATTTTAATTTTCAGTTTATTGGGTAAGCTCATTTGACTATGATTGCCTAAATTCAAAATTTTCTGTGTGGGTGTTTCAAAAATTGCAATCACCGTCAAAATATACACACTTCGGAATTCCATAGAGACAAAACAAACAATTATTTGATAAATCCCTGAAACGTTGATTTATCTGATGCTTACTTACTTACTTACTTCCGATGCGTTTGTTGAAGATACCTTCAATTGTTACGGAGTCATTAATCATTGGCAATTGCCAGCTACGTGTTATATATATCAACTAGTGCAATGACTCGGGACCCGGGTATCCGCCTCCGCCTGGTCAAAATGCCAAAAATTCGGGTCCCGAATCCAATTTTTAATGCCCGACTACTTTCGATATAAATAAACAAATTATAGATGTATGTGTATTTCTGCTTTTTTCACTGTAATGTTCTTTAATTTCTTTCCTCTCAGGAATAGGCAACTTGTCGAATGGTGGAAATGTATGCTGCATCTGAATAAAGCAAGTTAAAATAAGTTTCTGTGTATTATTACAGTAATGGTTTTCGCCGCGGGTACCCGGTCACCCGTTACAGGTCCCGGGTATTAAACATAATATATTTGTGGGCCTCGGGACATGACTTTTTTACCTGAGTCAATGCACTAATTCCAACACGTCTGTCTGTGTACTCAAAGATCACTTTTAACCGAACTTCCTACAGGGATAAAATTTCCCAGTAAGAACACCATTTCGATCAGTTTCTGAATCTGGCTTTGTACATATCTAGATCTGTGCTTTTCCTCTGTCAGTACAGATAGTTGGTATTACATCAAACTGCTATTAGGAATTCTGTTTTACGACGTGTGGTACACGGTGTACAGTACACAGGACAAAAACCTGTCTCATATTTGATGCAGATCATTCGATAAGAATAGTGAAGTTGTAATATAAGCAAAGCTGAGCAATAAGCCACTTGCCACGGTCCACCAATGTGCTTCGCCGTACATTTTATAAAAACGCCACTTAATCCCCATCTTCGATTTGTCATTATCTACCATAAGGGTAGTTTTTTATTGTTGCCAAGATACTTGTATACCTGCGAAACTACTGCAGTATTCAAGGACGAGCGTGTACTGTCCTGTAATCCCACCAGCGGATATCAAAGCGTTGTCAAGGCATAAAAGCTGAGGAGATATCCTGGTTGAATTACCGGTCATTACTTTATAGAACAAAGATATCAAGGAGATTAGAACCCACTCACAACACTTTATAGCGATGACTAACACACAGGGCCTACATGTTTACACCGGCGTTACAGGATTTGACACTCTGTCCTGGGACGGAATGGCAGCATTAACTGCCGGCCTGTGTCAGACAGGCTGTAAAATGCTTACAAAGTGCCTTGGAGGCCCCCCTGGCAATAAAGAGTCCTGCTCTTGCTGTCATGATGACCGCCAGGTCGTTCATTTTTCCTGTATATTCGACTTTATCTGCTAAGAAAACGTGCAGGATTAGGTCATTTAGCGGGCAGGGCCTCCACGCCACAGGTAGAAGATTTTCCTGCCTGAAATTGGTAAAGAGAAAGTACCGCCGGCTGGACGGAAATTGATCATTTCTTTGTCAGACCAGAGGTAGTCCATTGGCTATCTATGGCCCCAAGTACCGTTGGCAGGTCTAGTTCCGAATATACAAGTGTTTTCTTTGTACCAAGTCTCACATCAAAAGGAACACATAAGTGCCATTTCACGGACTCGTGTGGAATAATGATATCCCAAATGGTATTAAGATTTTAACTGTTGGCAGCAGCTACCTATGTAGCTGGAAGCTAAATGTGGATATTTTTCAACAGTTGTGACAAGCGCATGAAATTGAAATAATAACGCTTAGCAAACCCCCTTTATTTGGCAGGTTTAGTTCCGGAGATGCCCCAAAAACAGCGAGATGAAGAGACGGAACTTGGCTCCCACATACAGGGTATAACTGTCGTGTGTACTGTATGTGACGTGTACTTTCCAGCTCATATTAAACGAATGTAGCTGTCTCGTTAAGCATATTACGGCGATGTCGCCAACAATATTTTGCGCAAAAAATCGGAGACGACGACCGATCATTCGTGCCCTCTCTCACGAATACGGACATATCTTGTGATGAATCTGGGGTATACGGTCAGCATACCCATTCTATTTTAACAGCGTTGATCATCGTTAGCGTCTGATATTGAATCACATAATAGCAGTACAATGTGGAAAATGCTGAATGCACAATGGTATTTACTTCGTTCCACTGGTCCTCTCGGTCTGATAGGGTAGTTTCCCAAGTAAAACTGCCTCAAATCTGCCATTTGGTTGGCATTCATAAAGCTGGTTTTACATCAAGAGTATTGACTTTTTTATATCCAGAAAATTTTGCAATAATTTGGTAAATTGTGTTTCATTGGACAGGCAGGCAGATGCAGCACTGGTTCACACCGTTCGTGTACATTCATGCGCAGCCGTGCGACGGCAAAGTTCTACTCTGAGCAGAGAGTTGTGTAGTTTTCCGCAAGAAAAGGAAGGTTCTTTTGCCGCCAGCGGCACGAAAATGCACAGAAGTCAGCTTTTGTGAGTGAATAAGACAGCGAATCTGATCTCAAACGAAAACTAGATGAAATCAGGGACAGTGTCTCGACTCAGGGATCTGTCATACAGAACATCCACAGCCGGGTAGCTGCATTAGAGAAAAAAGACATTAAAAGGATCAAAAGGATTATGATGTTGTGCACACACCAGATATTCCGACCGAAACTGAGGATCCAAAGTCATTGAGAGGAGGAAACCCATTGCAAACCAAAGCTCACCGGCCATTGCTTCAACTTCAAGCCTTAAAAGACCTGCTTGGATCCGATAGCATTGACGATGGCGTGTCTACAGAGGATGCATATGCGTCCACGTTTAAGGTAAATATTGCTATGGTTGAAAGCTTAACATGATTGGCAGAGTAAGAGCGATGCACATTACTTTGGATATGTCCTCTGGGCTGTCGGTTCGAGCTGGTGGAGAGTAAAGTGATGATTTTGTCCGGCTTCATTGTTTCTAGTTAAGGGGGAACACAAAAACAGAGATGACGTTACTTCTAACTACACTTGTGGAATCATCGGGGCCTCAGGTCACGTGGCCCCTGTCATTGATCAGGGCTATCGAAGCGAACAGGGTAAATTCCTTGACTTGCCTCGCTGGTCACCGCTGTTAACCAGAAGAGAAACAACTGGCTGCAGCGTGTGACCATCATTATTGGTCCGGCCTTTTACTCTTAACATCCTATCATACAGTTTTCCAAATTTGTTTTCTAATATCAAATTGAATGTTATCTTGGGGAGTTTGCAAATACTATCACAGTATTTAATTCATCTCAAAATAGTCTGGCTAACCCGGGACATATGCTAATGTTTATACTTGTGGAATCTTACAGTCTCTTTTGGCCAATATTTTTCTTCGGATTTGCATATATTTTCTAATACAAACACAAATCCAATAGTAGTACCGTATGTAAATGCTTGGTAGCCCAGCAAGAGACAAAGTTTTGTTACCATAGAAGAACTTATGAAAGTAATTCAAACACATTCATCATTAATTTCTTTAAATTTAGTTTATAAAAACAGAAGAATGCATTTTAATCTTCTTTTATTCGTTTCTTAGACACCGAAAAAAAATACGAAAGCGCAAGAGATCTTTCTTTTGCTAACAGAAGCGACAAGTTTGGTTTCCCAATTTTTTAACAGTATTGTTCTGCCAGACAGCACAACCTTGTGGAGGGATGGGTAGTACTTCATATTTACATAAGCTATTCCCAAAAGAGACTCTTTTGACTTTCTCTTGCCTGGACAGATGCTATAGAGGTATTCACATAAGCGTTCAGTTTCGTGTGACGTGACATCTTAGCATGTGTCAATTCATTCAATGATTGTGTAAAAAGCATCCCTGGGTATTTATAGGTTATACATTCATGAAGTGGGGTGTTACCCAGCACCCACTAGCTGGCGTTATTGGGACGTTTGTCAACTGCCATAACTTTTGATTTTTGAGTGACTTAGCTGCATACCCATTATGCTGCAAATGCATTGGACACATATAACATTTCAACCATTGCCTCTGTCACCTGCTAGTACCACACCTTCAGCATACAATAAACCTGGAATTTTGACATCATTAAATGGAATACCTAAATCTTTATCGTTCATCATGGGAACAAGGTCAGTCATAACTATGGGAAATAAGGTGAAGGATAAAATACAACCTTGTTTCATACCGTATCGTATTTTGAACGGATTCAAAAGGCCCCAGTATTACTTGATGTGAAAGTTGATAATAAACACTTCTAATTATATGCCATACTTTATCCTGAACACTTTTCTGGCAAAGTTTTCCAGACAATAAATCTCGATTAACTGAATGATTTATAAAATATCAAGAAAG
Source organism: Hermodice carunculata (assembly GCA_964020975.1). Classification (NCBI taxonomy): domain Eukaryota; kingdom Metazoa; phylum Annelida; class Polychaeta; order Eunicida; family Amphinomidae; genus Hermodice; species Hermodice carunculata. The sequence continues at coordinate 118,769,544 of OZ026613.1, read as the reverse complement.
ATAAGTATTTTTTTTAAAATTTCGCAGAGTACATTTCAGGTTAAAATATTGATTCTCAATTTATCTACTTTAACGATAAGCACCATGAATTTCGCCAATAACTCCCTGCTCATTTGGAAAACCCATAAGTTGAACTTCAAGTAAAATGTGAATAATTAATATACATAACATCTCACAGGTACACCCTGGTAGTTCCCGAGCTCCTCTCTGTACCTTCTTTGTCTATATGTTTTACATAGCCTTTGATTATGAACACATTCTGTGAGTTTACAAAGTAAAAAATTCGACTGAAGAGCCGATAAGTACCTGACCGCCATATTTCAGAAACGTGTTAGGTTTGCTATCCACACCACGGAATTTCCACATTTAAGCTTTGTAATGGAAATTTCAACCTTATCGTTATCGATCATGACGTCTGAGGCCAGGACTTCTGATAAGTACAACTCGAATTATGTTTCTTGTTTCCCAAATTCTGCCAGTATTTTCCAATGACATGAAAAATCTCCGAGGATTATCTATGGTACGTGAACTGTCGTTAATGTTCGATATTTTAAGACGTTAGGATTATATCATACAACCTTTTCAACATATTTCCAAATGCTCTTCTTTTCTTTGTATTTTCTGGAATTGAGCGTAATCACCTTAATTTTTTCTTCAATGGTTTACATCTTGATCCTACTTTGAAATGAATGTTTGCTCCCTACGTATTGCCCCCAAAGCTCGTTAAAAGGTTTATTTTTTACTGATTTTTGCGCGGTCAATATCTTTAGAATGTACACCCACTTTTCCATACTTAATAGGTTTACTTTTATCGTAGTCCCACACCTCGCGAGAGCTGTAACCTCTTAAACTTTTTCTTACCAATGGTAGTGAGACCATCGCGTGTCAATATCGTAGTCGAAAATTAGCTCAGGTCTAAAACCGTCCAAATCGTGACATGTCTATTAACATGAACATCACCAGACAAAACTGGCTTGAATAGCCATCATGCAACACATAATTCATTGAAAACCTAAAGAGATTGAGATGTCATATTGACAACATAGAAATAATGTCATGAAAAATAAAAGGGAACAACAGTTTTCAACAATGTTGGATAAGCTGCACCGAAAATCCTAGTAGCTAATCTTAATCGAAAACCTTCAGTCATCAAACAAGCCAGGTCAAAACTAGAACTTCAGGATTGCCATATCAACACTGTATGATATTTCTGTACATCAGTCAACGAATATGAAAAGTAGTATGAAAGAAAACATCTCTATCCTGACTTGAGGCAGGTGCCAATAAAAATAAGAAGTAGTTTAAATAGATTTTATGCTTGCAACTCTCGACTTTAAGAAGCATCTTGACTCATACTCAAATTCACTGGCTATCTATATAAGAAATTCTAATTTTGCCATTAAAAAAAAACAAACAAAAAACTTAGAAACTTTTTTTAAAAATTTATGTTCGAATATCCCTGTTTTTAAAAACAGTAAACGGCGGGAGTCAATGTTTTGGAAACCAGTGGATACTCTAGCAAAGGCAATTAATCTTCACACACAAGTGGCCCAAGCAGAATATTATTATTCATATAGGGGTAATTTACTACGTTAAATTCAAAATCATCATGTTGGTCATAACTTTCAATTCATTATTATCGCTATATATCAATATATCTGAAAATGAAAATTTCAATGTCATTTTTTTCTGTAGCTTCGATTAGTTCCTAAGCATCAGATTATATTTGTGGAATATGTTATCGAAAGTATTAATAATTAATGCTTAATAGGTACTCAATATGTCTATGGCAGAATGCTACAAAATGGAATACCAATTTCTGTCTACAGATGGAATCTCTGAAATTGACATAAACGTTATCATAAAAATTCAGCATTTCAACAAACTGATCGTATTCAAATGCAGACTGGCCATCTTTCATTTTGCCATTCCTTGAATTGATTTTTCTCATATGTCTTTTTCATGAAAGACTGGATAAATTCTTTTAAATCAGAATGAGGAACATTTGTATATAAAGTGGAGGAGTCCAAAGAAAAAAATATGTTTAAAAGGTAAATGATTATCAGTACAATTCAACTGTTCGAACGGGATCTTCAAATTAGAATGAGGAACAGTTGTATATAAAGTGGAGGAGTCTCAAATAAAATGTGTTTCAAAGGTAACTGATTATCAGTAGAATTCAACTGTTCCAACGGGATCTTCAAATTACATGAAAATCAAAACTTGTTAATACCAGAAGATGCTTACATTTGACCACACTAAATAAACTATAATTTCTGTACTGTTTCAAGTCTTCAGACAACAATACTGACAACTCGTTAATAGAGCAAAATTTGATGTTTGTTCAAACTAATATCCAGTGGTACATTTGCTGCTTTAAATGGGGGAGTATTTGAGATGCTTGACAGGACTATATATATATATATATATATATATATATATATATATATATATATATATATATATATATATATATATATATATATATATATATATATATACATATATATATACATATATATACATATATCAAACTTATCCTTCTTTGCCCATTTTCTAGCATATTTTTCAACACCTTCCATGATTATTTTCTTGACTTTACATCAAGCAGTTTTCTGTTCCTCGCAGTACTTAGGTCTTATAGAAATTAGTTAAGGTAAACTGGTATGCACGATTGCATCTGCTTATTATGTAATATATATTGAACAAAGTTATGTAATCAACACCCCTATCTTGACAGATCAATTTAATGAAATTATCCTTTGCTGTCTTCCTATCAGTAAGTACAGGTTTGAAAAGCTTTGTCATTGCAAATATGATATAATATTTTATCAAATTCTCTTCTCTGGAATAATATGTTGATATTGTGCCTTAATCGGTTAAAAACTGATAGTAGTATGGAATAAAGTACCGATCTATCTATATGAAGACTAGAGCCTGACCGAACCCGAACAACTGAACCCGAGTATACTGGGTTTCAGGATTGAAGCCCAGCTCGAGTTCAGCTTTTACAGTCACTAAACGTTCGGGTTGTGTTATCATTGTCAATGTTGGCAATAAAGTTAAATAAGAAGGTCACTCAGGTTACGTTTCGTACTTTTATAGACCTTAAACAATGCAACAAACGCTACTTTGCAATTAAGTGCATTACATGGGTTGCATTAATCGCCTGGATTACATTAAAAATAGTAATGCCCCAGTGCAAAAGGGTAACAGCTACAAACCCCTGTTTAAATAAGGCTTAAATGAGCATTCTAGGATGTCTAATTTTATTTATGGCTTGCTTTAATTGCAGAAGCACCAAGCAGATGCTGTCTCTGTGACATTTTTAGCAATGTCTAGAAGACAGTGTCCCTGTGACACTTATTGTGGCATTATCGATCAGCAGCTATTTGTGTTAAATTTTGCATCAGTCGTGTTCTGGGCAGCAATGTTTATTGGTCCAAGCATGTGGTAGGTTAGACCACAGATTCTTCAAGTAACCCATGGGCTTCACCTAGTTGCAGGCAACATAAGGATAAAACAACCTTTTCAAAGACAAACCATTGCTTTACATTTGTGTGTTTATACACCAAAAATGCAAGTTATCATAATTATATCTATTACACATAAAACCAGCAGTCCCATAATAGACTATCTAGCAATTTTTGGTGCTGGTAATAGGTTTCCTATTCGGGAGAATAACCAAATAAGTAAGTTTGAGTTAACAACGAGCAATGTTTGCAATAGAATGATAAGAGCACGATCACATGATACTACAAATATAGACCTGAATAACAATACTCTTCCTCTAGATTCGCTCATGTATCTTATTGAGAATCTGTTTTCACCCCTAGTCAATCAAGTTGCTGCTTAGCATAAAAGAGGACACACGAAGTAAATAAACAGATGGGTGAATAAGGAGATAGATAGACAGAGCGACAGACAAAAAAAACAATTAGATAAATAAATAATTAAACAAACTGAAATGAGGTAGTCATTTGTTACTCTCGTGTGCTCTTTTAGCCTGTAAGTAACAAATTACATTGCTTCAACATGTCTAACCAAATGCCAAAGCCCATAAAAATAGGAAAGGCTATATTCCCACGAATATAAAAATACTTTGCTACTCACTCATAATCTATAAGCTGAACACTGAGGGTACTATCTTCAATTGCTGTACATTTAACAGAATTGCAACTTTTCTCTATCTCTGATGATCAAAAGACATGTGGAAATCAGATTTTTCTGGGTGCTCTAGGGGACATAATATCGTTCAGACACACAATCATATCAGGTTTCAGATGAAAGAAAGACACTGGGTGCTCTGGAAGACGTGATATCTGTCAGACACACAATTATATCTTATTTCACATGAAAGGTAGACTCTGTGTGCTCTCAGGACAAGAGATCTGTCAGGCACACAACATTATCATGCTCGAGGTTGAAAAAGACTCTGGGTGCCTCGGGACTGGTAGATCTATCACATATGGTAAAGCATTTTGTCTCAAATGTCAAAGACAGTATACAAATCATGAAAGCAAAAAAATACATGCTTATTGGAAACCTGCATCAACATTCAAACAGATAATTCAGGGAAACAAAGTATTTATGTCAGTAGTATTTTTTATGTACCCTTTGAAACAAATGTGCATAGGATGTGGAAGCAAGAAGATGACACCTTTAAGTTTTAATTTAAAATAAATGATGTGATCAGAAGTAAGTAAGTTTTAGACATTTGCTTGCAGGTCTGCGTCACAATCTCGTCTTCTTTGAGACTCTCGTTTGTGGATCAGTGACATTACATGACTGATGTGGATGACTTGATTTGCCCATGCTATGACTGTTTAATGTGGATGGTTTGATGTACCTCTGATATGACCATGGTGGCAGGTTGGAAAAAAACAAGTATTTAAGGGACCATCAAAGAAGCGTTCATATCATCACAAAATACTGATAGTGGTGGACAGTACCTTTATTATCGACAGCAATCAAACTATGCACATGTCTATCTGGAACACATTTCCATGACAAAGAACAGATTATTTATCGTAATAGAATTGGACAATCCTATAACACCTTGAAATGTAAGGCATAGCTTTCCCTTTCAAGCAGCTTTTGAAAAAAAATAAAACACCTACGAGTTGTTTGTGATGCTTGCTATATCCTCGCCCACAATTTTGATGATAGCTGTTGTTGTTTGTGAGAAGCAGCACCCACGAAATATGGGTTGCATGGTGTATTCTCATGGTAAATTAACTCATCCCATACCAGTCCCTGATTTTTCCGTATATTTACCTAGATTTACGACATCAGTTGCATATTTAACTTCTTCATCAAAAGATCTTTCATTCAAGTACCAACATGCCTAGAGTCTTAAGTCAGTGGTTCTGGCACTGTCTGGCAAGTCATGCTGCACCTGCCGCAAGGGCAGCTGCAGCATGACTTGTCAGGCAGTGCCAGAACCACTGACCAAGACCTGGGACCATAGTATGGAATGAGTCATACAAAAAATAAGATGGATCATTATCCATGCCTTACGGTTAACCCTATTGTTGCAAATGATGATGAAGATGATGATAATAATAATAATGATCATCATCATAATCATCTCAAGACCACAGAAAACACCCGCATTCCTTGAGTTGTGCCATTATGGCTGTTGCAGCCTCCTGTATATACTTCACGCTGTTCTCCATTCTCAGACAACATGGCAATTTCAAACGAGACTCTGCAACCTTGATAAACTACTGACGGGAGTTCAGATGACATTTACTTTGTTTCACAGCGTGGGAACCAGAAGCTTTACAACTTGCTTGTGCGTTTCCTTCATAAAAACTTACTGTTGTATGTTTCTTGGGTAAAAATATTATTAACAATACTAGCGTCAGAACGTCTTAGAGGCCTGTCGTAGAGGATTGTTTGTGTGCTTCTTCCTTTTACTTCCTACTTAGGTTAATGCATAAATGCCATGTTGACGTTGTTGTCTGAAATGTAGAGACAGCGTTGTGCCTTATTAGGTGAAGTCCTCACAACCTTCAGGCCGTAACCAATACTTTCAGTGCTCGCGTGACTGGCTGCAAAACTGAGTTTTCGACATAAGTAATCAATGATCAAGACAGCAAAGGTAGTGTATTTGCTTGGAGGTAACACATATGTGCACGTATATAAAATTTATTGTATCCCGCAGTTTCTTATATGTTGTCCGGCCTACTAATTACTATTTGTAGCCGCTTCCCCGTTAATATCTATTTTTAAGGGTTCGTGCTAATATGTGGAAACCGGAAAATGGAAAAAAAGATTCTCACAAATGTTATGTTGGCGTCCAATTGCCTGTATTGCCTTTTAATTTCATTTTTTTTTTAATTAGCAGTCATCTTCCATGCTCGCCGATCATGTTTTATTCAGCAAAAAATTAATAATGCATTCCCTAACATTTTTCATTTGTATCTTTTGAACAAACTATGACAGACAAACGGACAGTATAGAACCTAGGAGTCTGAGTATTGATGATATGGAAATGGTGCAGTACGCTATTTTTTCGTTTTGTTTCTGTTATTGACATCTTGATTATAATCCTGTTAAAGATACCCTTGCAATTATAGTTTTATCATATGGTAATGCAATGCCAGGCTCATATGCCTACAATGGCGAACATAGGCAATGATAAAAAGGCAGACCTTGCTACCAGTGCTGCCTAGTGAACACATTTAATAGGAACCAAGTCAAGATACTACAAAACCGAGTTTTAAGAGAATCCATTCTGTAGCCTTATCAAAATAAAGAAATGCATAATATACACAGCGTCAGAAAGGTGTAACCCACAGAGCTTCCTTGGGAAAAATCAATGTGATTTTGAAGGTAATTGTCAAACTAGTTCCAGGAACATCATTCGAGAATTTCTCACCCCCGAAAAAAAAAAAAAAAGAAAATTATTGCAATGTCACTTATAATACAAACTTGATAAAGAGACTGTTAAACTATATTTTGACTTATTTCGAAGATAATCCACTCTGGCTGTGAGAAGTTGAAAATATATGGATTGACATCTGAGATGGGACAACAAAATGTCAGGGGGACAACTGAGACCTATCAGTCCATAAGCTCCGTACATTAAAAGTACACTGATCAGAAATAAAAGACACCAAAAGGTTAAGAGTGTATGTTTAGAATGGACAGCAGCTTTAAAAGTTATAGATACTACTACCAGTAGATTGATACCACATTGGGTTACCATTGGGCGTTGTCACATTGGTAATATTTTGGTTTGACATTGTAGCAGGAAAGAAGCTGTGTCTTTTAATAGGTTAACGATACTCCTTGGAATTGTGACAATCGATATCACACTGACATCAACTAGTACCATTACTATCAGTGGCCAGGGCACATCAATACGGTTGTGACGGCCACCGCCTGCGGAGATCTCATGATAATAGATTGATAAGGTCCGGTAATCACTGCTCACTTATTACGGCAACAATTAAGAACGACAAGGTTTTTTGTGAGCATTGAAATACAAGCAGAGCTATATGATCAGTGGTGATGAAGGCCAGTGCAGTCTGGTCTGAAATACGTCTATTGACCGTTAACAATCATCATTTATCCACTAAAAAGAAAGGTGCATGCGTCTCCATATATGAATCAAATTGCACCACAGTCTGTTAGATGTGAGTAATTTGCTGTAGTTCTAAGGTACAGTTCTTCACCAACCCCTGGCCTGAACGTTTGCTCCGGCTTCTTGCTGCCCTGACGTGCACGAATGGTACCAGTTTCAATGATATGCCAGCAGAGTGGGTGTTAACTGTAGAGCCAGGCTTCCAGTCAACTGTAGTGATAGGAATTCCCCTGGACACGACAAATGGCACAATGTAGCCCCTCGGCGCATGTCATTTACGACAGAACATCTGGTCTGGCATAATAATGGCTGTTGCCCTTAGCTTGACCTTGGATTCCCGGTGACAGATGGGAGAACACTGCGCCAACGTTGATGATAACAGTCATTGTTAGTGGCGTACAGTCGGAAGTACATCCTTGCTAAGTTGGCTGTGTCACAGAGGTGCCTCATTTCGGTTCCTCCATGGAATACGCAGACATGAATAAGCCATTCCAGAATCCAGCCCTTGATATTTGTCTCTATATGTGTATACTCCAAAATATGCCATTATCGCAGTCGCTAGAGGGCAACACGATCATTTTTGTACAACTTTGCTGGACCACCAAAGCTGTGGGTTCCTGACATTTTTAATTATCACGTTTTTGTCACACAATGTTACAAGGACCTTGACGTACCACGGGTTTCTCACACTGTGCATTACCATGAGATGGCAAGCCTTCCTCACACAACTTTGCAGGCAGAGCTTTGGCCTATGGGTGTTGACATTTTTCATGAGTATTAAGGGCCACTTTTTTATACAACTTTGCAGGGATAGTGGAGACTTCAGTGTCCTTACCAGCTGGGACACACTATTGCAGTGTTATTAGAACCACCGTGGGTAATGCTCACGGTTTGGTATTTCTGTGTCAGTAGCTTCGGACCTGTATCCACTACCTGGGCCACCTTTCTTCACTAAGCTCCATCTTTGATCCAGCAGATGCCCCAGGCCTTGCTGCCCAGTGCAATTCCTTCATTCATAGCCTGGAGGCGACTTCAGTGCCCGATGCAATATTCCTATTCTGGGGCCCACCACCGCCCACAACTGGTAACTTCAAAGTATTATATTTACAATTTAGTGATCCTCACACTGGAAAAGTCCCATTTTATATTGTACATTGCATTCAGTCGACAAATCAGCCTTCACTTAACACTATTCACACATACATACTGGGCAGCAAGGCCTGGGGCATCTGCTGGATCAAAGATGGAGCTTAGTGAAGAAAGGTGGCCCAGGTAGTGGATACAAGTCCGAAGCTACTGACGGGTATTTGTATTAGTGGTAATAAATGTAATATTTATGAAACCCATAGCTCGTATGCATGCGCCACGCATTCAATCATTCAGTTAGGTGTTTGAGGTGATATGTTGTGAGTGTATTTCCTGCAGCAGCTACACTGATTCAGAAAACATAAAGCCCCAGTAATCACGGTTAACATTATCACGCACATGTAACCTAAACATGTTCCATCTAAGCCTTTTAGCAGTGGGATGGACAGTGCATATGGAGACTCAGAGACATTAAAATCCCATTGATTGGCTGGGAATTGAACCCTGCACCCCTCTCACAGAAATACCAAACCGTGAGCATTACCCACGGTGGTTCTTATAACACTGCAATAGTGTGTCCCAGCTGGTAAGGACACTGAAGTCTCCACTATCCCTGCAAAGTTGCATGAAAAAGTGGCCCTTAATAGTCTTGAAAAATGTCAACACCCATAGGCCAAAGCTCTGCCTGCAAAGTTGTGTGAGACCTCTTCAAAATGTTCAATCTGGACTAATCCACACAGGCTTGGATACCAGTTTGAAAATTGTGGATTCCGCACTCAATGATTTGTATTTGAGGACAGTAAAGGGAGGCTCTTGAAATCAAAAGTATATGTTTTTCAAATATTTCAGGGCGTCAATAATGATATATTATATGCTGTTTTATGGTCTATACTATTTATGGGGCATCTTGCTATCTACCATTCCTTACCAGGAACATATTTGCAAGCTGGACCATGAATGGCAGCGATCATAACAAATCATGTAAGATTACATGCTAAACATTTGATATCGAATACGATCCTGCAAACGATGTGGCGACTTAGGTGCATTTAATTATGTTCAGTCCACCTCATTCATTTTAATCCATGCACATTACAAGCAGTGCTGAATACACGTGTCCGCGATTCACTTTGATATCGAAATGAAATTTACGTTTGTGCCTCCCACAATGCATTGCGCCATGTTCAAAACGGCTCTTACTAACAGATGCATGATTTGCCAGGGTATCTTTCTCATTTGGATTTGTAACTAGCGATGATCGCTTACACGCAGCCTAGTGGGCAGATTGAAGTTGGGATAGTCTTGTTTTAAAAATACTGATAATACGGCCGTTTGACCTGGTAACTCGTAGAACGCACACCTGGCACCTAGCGAAAAATTACGATAACAATCACCGAACAACCACGGCTATGCAGCTATGCTGGGCTATGCTGTTTCACCGAACAACTCTGGCTATGCAGCTATGCTGTTTCCCCGGCCCAGTAACCCTTCAGACAAGTTGAAATAAAATGCGTTCGAGTTGACTTTACTGCAAAATAACGTTACACAACGGCCACTTTCTCGATAAAAGCTTTCAGGGTTGATCAATTTTGATTACGGAAGGTCGATGTGAAACTTATTTTTATGTGTCATAAAATTTATTTAATATCGGGTCTTTTCCGCAGGGTCGATCGGGTTAGATGAACCACACACCCCTTTTGTTAGGCTTTAGGTAACGTGGGTATTTGTTGAAACATGTTTAAAATTGATGTTCTTTATGCTTTGACGTCAGTTTAATGTGTTACCTGGGTACAGCCAGACGCATTTGTACCCTCTTTAAATAAGGTCTATGTCTATATCTATCGATCACATGTTGTTATTGTTGTTGTCGTTGTGTGCTTTTTTTATACATCATTGCAGATAGAGCAATGAACGTGATTGCTGCTTGTCAGTAATGTATCAGGCCCATCCTGTATCATCTTGACTTAACAGGCATATATTTTGCCATCGAGTAAGCCAGGAAGAGCATTGAAGGCCCTCCATAAAGCAAATATGTATAAAAAATACGTTGGAATCGATCAATCAAACTGGGAACTAAAAACGTGAACCTCAAAGTACACACTGAGGGTACCGACGTGGATTGTTATCTTAATCAAACACAGACATAACGCGCTGAAAAGAATCCAAACAAGCACGTGGCGAGGAAAAATATATTCTACTCCATAGATTAGGACGTTCTCTGTTTCGTTATATTTAAGATAGCCTGGCCTCTCTAATATTACACCAGGAGTGCGGTTCGTATGACACTCAAGAAACATTGTCATAATACCAGAATGGACACGGGCACTTGGTTAATATAGTCAATATGGCAGTGTGGGTTATACATGTCAGGTTTAAATAGCAGTGTGGATAAAATGGTAAACATATCAGTGTGGGTTATGCGTAAAGTGCCTTGAGGACGGCTACAACGCGTGGGTGAGAGCGCGTGCACTTGTGGGTGGGACTTGGACGCTGCACAGGCGTATATTTTAGATACTTCTGCATCACTGCTCTGTATCAGCTGACATTGAAGAGCGCCATGTGTCGGTCGAATTAAGACGTCTCTGTTGAAATGGACGGAGCACAGCGAAGGAATAATATTTGGGTTGTTCTTAACACACAAAGGTTCTCAGGAATCCCATAGAGTTGCTTCTAGCAATAAGAATAATGAGGCCCTATGCTGCCACTGTTTTGTCTGAAACACTATGGGGATTTTCATTATCAAATTTAATTTTTGGGGGGCAAAATTGATATGTTTGAGGGCGAAGCACAGTATAGTCAGCATACAGAACTCAAGACTAAGGATGTATTCATTTGGTCACTCAATTTACATATTATAAAACAATATTACATGATGTTGGCATCGACCAGGCAGACTTCCATTAAGACAAAATAATGTCGGTGTCACGGAAGCCACCCTTATAAGACAATACTTGCACACTGTCCCAATTTTAACAGGATGTAAAAACACTTGTTAAATTATGCAATTTGATTCACAAGGAAAAAAATGACATGTGTTTTCACTCCAATAACTAAACACAGTTAATAGCAATTCAAATGGAAAATACCTTTGAAGAGTTAATGCTAACAATTCATACAGACATTACAATTTTGTAATAGAATAAACTTCTTCATATCGTGAAATCATATTTGTTTTTACATATTGTGCCATAGCTTTCATGCTGTGAGTATGCACTTTCTCTCTAATATTCCACTGTGCGTCTAATACAGTCTTTAGCATAGACATGGGCGCACTTAGGAGCATAAATATTCCTAACTTGTCTTGTGTTGTGTCGAAGAGCATCTTGAAAAGGGAATCTTTGTAAATTTACATGGATCTCATTATTGACATATCGATAATAGAACCTATACTTTGATACTGTAAATAGATCTACACCTTTCAAAAACTTTCAGCTTTTAAAAAGGGGATTCGTGTGTGCATTATACTTCTTACAGGACATAACACGTACAGCTTTTTCTGCAATTTTAGGGGCTTGCTAAATTTAAAGCCCCTTAATAAGATACCATAATTAAGGTGTGATAATATTAATGAATTGTATTCTTCTTCTTCTTTTTTTTTTCATTGCGAAGACGGGAAGCTATTTTTTATACTGAGCATTCCAGCTAAGTCGTTGATCGATAATAATTCCAAGAAAATTAAATACACTCACACGTTCCACTACGGCATAACTCATTTTTATCTCTGGTACCCGGAATCTCTTTAACGGTTCATGAAAAACCTGTCTACTTTAAGCCAATTTGTGATTTTCCCGAGATTGGAGTTTATATTGTTATCAACATCCGTCCTGATATTAATATTAAGGGAATTTAATGTTGTGGATAAAGTTGAATCATCCGCGTACATAATTAAATCAAATGTCCTGTTTACATTTACAAAGTCATTCACAAATACAATGAATAGCAGAGGACCCAATATAGAGCCTTGGGGAACCCCTGTGGTGAGAGGCAACAACTCTGATTCTGTAATATCAAATTATACAATCTGCTTTCTTCCATTAGGATAGCTTTAGAATAAATTGGCAGCTGTATCCCCCATACCGTAATTGTGCAGTTTGTATAATAAAATTTCATGGTTTAAAGTATCGAATGCTTTAGATAGGTCTAAGAAAATACTTAAAGGCACGTTATTTTTATTCATTTGTTATATTATCTTGTCAATAAATCCTAAAGCTGCTAGTTCTGTGGAATAACATTTCCTGTAGCCACACTGACTATCACGCAACACTCCATGTCTCTGAAAGTAATCAAGCAGTTGATTTTCTATATCCTTTTCAATAACTTCGGAAAGAGCCAGCAGTATAGAAACTTGGCGATAATTTGTAAAGAAGGTTTATTTTATTTTTTGTGTATTGGAATAACTTTGGCAATTTTCAATTTGTCTTGAAATATGCCAGTGTTGAGTGTTTGATCAATTATTTAGGTTACAGGTTTGTAAATTATTTTTGTTCATAAATTTAAATAGTTTAGTTTATATACCATCTATGCCACAACTTGTTTTGGGACACAGCTGATTTATAACTTTTTTCACTTCACGATCATTTATTTCCATGAGTTTGACTCGAGAACCGTATTGATTTGTTAAGTATCGTTTAAAATCCACGGAGCATCAGTTATTATTTCCGGATAAGTCATTTCCAATATAAGTAAAAAATTGTTAAACTTGTTTGCGGTTGTTAGTTTGTCAGTAATTAATGGTCCATTGTCACTAAAATATTCAGGAAATTTCTTCTGCTTTTTTGCCTCATATTGTATATCGTTTACAGTTAGCCAAGTTTTCTTGATATATTTTCATAATTTTGAAACAAGTTTCCTGGGAATGAACCGACATTCCCACGTGAATTCCCGATACTGGTGTCCATATGTCGAATTGAACCTCGGTTTCCATACAAGCTGTCAGGTCAAGAGAGTATTCATTCAGTTGACATCAAACCTATTCAAACACGTTTTACCTTGCAGGAACATCTAATTTCGCTCTAATAAAGAAAACGGACTCGTTTGGTAATAGAAACACAGCCACGTATTTTCCCTTGCAGAGTTTTGCATTCTCGAGAGAAATCACAATAAAATACCCGATGGTGCTCTTGAGTGCAGCCGTCTCAACAGCTGATCACCCAGCCTGATTTGCTTCAGTGGAAAATCTGTAGATGTCATGTTAAGGGCCGTGTGGAATAAAAACCCTAACCCGTGCATTTGCCTTAAAGTTTGTACAAAAGCATACTGGCAATGCGGGGAATGTTAAGCTTGCTTTCCTGGGTCGCCCTTTTAATATATACGGAGAAGATAACAACAATTGAAATGGATGGGGACTGTTTTTGGAAGAAGACGGTGGCAGAGCTAAAAGCTGATCTCAAGGAGAGAGGGGTCTCCCTGGACGGCAGCAACACGCCAGAGTTGGTGTCCGTCACTAAAAATCACACCAAATGGAACTTGAAATCAACGTGGCCGCGGACGATTCAGAAGTCATCTGTGCACTTTGAACGGGTGTAGTTTGCTGGCGAAGTATTATTGGGGGATGTACATGTGTGGAGAGAGGTTTATATTTTTATTAATTTCGTGCTCAAAACGAACTGTTGTCCGGAGGGAGCCATACGGCATGTGAGCGATAATGCAGGAACTCGCGTGTGATACACGTACGTTAAGCTCGGCACCTTGAATGACTTGACAAACAAAATATAAACATAACTGAAGTCGCATATGACCCAATACATTGCAGGTGGCATGTACTTTGTATGGCAGTACATGTGTGGTACCGTAGAACACAATGGGGGTAGAGGCTGCATTAATGCTGAGCTGCTGGTATGACTTCTTGTTCAAACAACACGTAAAAAATAAAATGAATACCAAGTATTAAAGGAAGTAATAATAACATTTGAAAAAGAAAAAAATAGGCCTGTTGACAAGACAAACTTATATACATATTTCATGGGAAACAACCCAATGACCTTGCCATCAATGACCTTCCGAAGCGTTTCTGTATGGCGCTCATTGAAAGTCGCCTGTTTTTGTTTTACAAGGTGACTTGGTTTTGTGAAGACCGTCTTTATAGGATGCCATGGTCTCAGAGAAGCTTTGCGACATTTTTTACATATATTTCATAGCAAATACATAAAAACTGATCGTGGTTTTACAAAACCAACATAATATTGTTGGCTAAAATAGTCCTACACGCACCAAACACTGATTGGCTGATTGTGGCATAAATGCTCTATATTGTGACGAATTATTCATTACGTCAGAGTCATTTTTATGCTATACGACGTAGCAACACGTGACAAGGTGCTGTTGATCAAGCGCTTTTTCGAACGTACTTTCTGGATCTACTAAAATTTAAAATAGTTTGTAGATGTATTGTATTATACTTTATTTGGACTTTTACATTTTAATTATCTTCAAAACTAACTGATGGCTGCCACTCAGACTTCTTTGTTTGTGCTTATGAATGTGGAACCGCTGTTTTATAATTTCAAACTATGCTAAGACGAATATTTCAAATGTAAAACTCCGAGAAATCCATAGATAGCAACATAATCTGTGTTGCTTTCTTAACCGATAGAAGATATTACCAAATAATGATTGATATTATACATCTTAAGCTATTATTTTGTCACGGTTTTCATCAGACACCCACCCCCCCCCCACCCCCAGTTCAAGGTGAAGGACGTGGTATATGCACAAATAGCTACAAAATTATCGACTGCTTCTGGTTTGACCATATTCTCCAAAGTAAATACGAATTCACTGAGGCGACCTCTTGCCACCATTATTCTGGCATGTATTTTGCATGTTTTGTCTCAGGATCACATTTTTTCAGCAGCGGTATCTGTAGATTCATTTTCATTTCATTTCATCCTTATTTATTGTCGGTTCCATTACAAGAAACATTAGCTAAAAGCTATTGTCTCCGACAGGATTCACCACTAAGGCAGACAATTAAGTGTTCTACAAGAATCCAATTAAGGAAAACCTTTACATATAAAATATAAGTAAAAGTAAAAAGAGGCCTATGACGGAGTGGTATCTGCTCGCTGGAGTTCGGTAGAGGCATGACGGAATGTCGTCTGCTGACGGGAGCTCTGTAGAGGCATATGACGGAATATCGTCTGCTCACTGGTGCTGTACCTCTTGAGGATGGAAAATATTTCAATAGGTTGATAAAGGATCGAGCTACCACAGAGCTGGCGACGGCACCTATTTTTAGCATATCATTGTTGTGACTTATTTCTGTGATTTTGATGGAATAACTCTGTGCTCCACCGGCATTATCACGCATAGTTTCCCACAAAGACAGCCATGTCACTGATTTCCTCCTCAAACTATCTGTTTTAATAATATCTGTATCAGACAGTGGATCTTTTGTTTATACGGGGACTGGTGGTGAGCATCTGAGATCACCCCCTTGGGGATTTCCAAGGTTCAAGACACAGAGACAACACAGATAATCATTTATATCCACTCCAGCTCACTTATTAATCGTGGCAGTCATGCAATAAGACTCGCCTATTGCGTAAACACTTTGGTAAGTCAACACGTGATGGACTTTGCCCTTCCAAGACGGGATCGTTATTTGATTATTGCAACAATTCTCTATTACCAACAACTCCGGCTCTTTTGGGGAAAACGATTGGCTACCGACGCCCTGTGCTTCAGGTGCTTCCGGTCTGTGTGGAATTGCACTTGGTTCGTGTGGGACACACGCTCCTTGCGTCTTGGGTAAAACACCGTTCACCGAACTTTCGATCGGCAGGTTAATACTGTGCTGCAGAAAGTAGCAACAAAAAGTGATATCCTAACTTATGCCTGCTTGCTTAAAATCGGAATTTTGATTCATCAGTTGACTTCAGCTACGAGTAAGGTAAGCCGCCCCAGACGCGGTTACAGGGATATACATCGCACTGCTGGCAGTCGAGAGTCGCTCGTGTAGTTAAACAACAGACGGTGGTTAATTATTAGTTTTGGGTTAATAATCAGTCCACCTTATCTCTTCAATAAGCCTAAAAGCCGGTCACTGCCACGGAGCCTACAGCTGAGCGCGTAATGGTTTGGTACTACTCTCTAGGCTTTGCAAAGGTTTGTCGGGTTGTAGTGTTTCTATATCTGTTAATGCTCGTGCTAATTACCAGCATTACAGCCCAGCTTGATTAAGCTTGTTTCAAATTGGATACAGGGGTGTCTCATGGGTTGTTCTAACCATCCGGTGCACTTGAAAAAAAATTGATGTGAAATGATACTTTTATTCACAAACACACGCACACACACACACACACACACACACACACACATATACATACATACATACATACATACATACAAACATACACACACACATACATACATAAACATATATATATATATATATATATATATATATACCTCAATGCGCCTTTAATCGTCGCTTCCAGTTCATTTCCGACATCCCCAAGGCGCGAAATGTTGGAGCGTCACAAAAGCAACACCGCTGGCTGACAATGGAGACTCTATGCCAGCGTGCGATGGCAGTCAAGTGCCACTTCACCCATAGGGATGAAAATGCATGCAGCAATATTTATTTTCGTATCTGTTCCCCTCCAGGATGGGTCGGTGAGTTGCTGTTAATTGTAGCAGTACAAGTTATACAATAATTGGCTTGTTTATATTCTCCAAAGACCCGAAATTACGGAAGGTGTGCATCCAATGACGCATGTTGTTACAAAGTATTACATTGTAACAAACGTTAGTGTGCTGAACCATTTTGATTCATTACGCCGTATGCACATGAAATCCCGCCACAAAGCGCGGATTCGACGCCAGGCGATCACAGGGGACGTGCAGGTCACATCACTGTCTTAGACAAGCCCATATGTTCATTTATCGCAAAACTAGCGTTTTTTGAGAAATTTAAGTTTACAAATGCCAAACCGGTATTCATTTAGTACTTCCCGAGCTATATATCAAGACAAATTTTCATCTGCCTTAAATACGTATTCGTTATTTACATAATATTAGTGATATCCCGCATGTCCCCACAGGTACCGACCCGTATCTCGCCATATCCCGCCGAGCGAGACTAGGATATCAGGTATGCAGTTCTGGCGGGAAATTAATATGCATATTTCCTATTGGTAAAAAAAAAATAATATAAAAATATAAAAAAAGGTGAAAATATGGACTAGTAAGGACCGATCGTGCATACCTTTGTCTATGATTGAACAGTCTATAACAGGTCTCTCGGGTTAGGTTAGCTGGCCACTGTGATGTGTATGTTCAATTACTATTGTATATTGCGATGTGTTTAATCCCATAACCAGATAACACTTATTTGGATAGCTACCACTCCCGCTGGCCTCATCTGCGCAGCTGCCAAGACCAGTGGGCGGGTGGCCTTTTATCTGTCCCAGTACTGTACCACTGTTTGTGACAGTCCACAGCCAGCTCCCAATAATCCGGTGTAAAAAATCTTATCTCCCTAGATCTTTGTCGTTAATATGGACCCAGAAAATAAGTCAATCAGAGGAAAAACATTACCTTTCTGGATACCGTCTGAACATGTACTGATGTATACGGAAACGTTAATTGCTGTCCTCCAAGGGTCACGAGGTTACTCCCAGGTAGAAGTTTTGCTATTGAAAGCCGTTCATAAATGCAAACTTATATCAAATCATCCATGTAGATGGGAAGGAAAAATAAAATGTTTGTACAGACTTTTACCTACCGTCGGCGTAGGCAGTAGCTTTTCTGTGAGTGCTAAAATTTGAAACACTACCGGACCAGGCCATCCGAACTCAAATTCCAATTTATGGCATGCATGCTTGTTCTTGTTAATTGAAGTCCCGTAAATATCTCTTTTGCACCTAATTATCATTGCCCATACGGCAAGTTGGGATCGTATGGCTGTCCCACGGCTGCATTCCCTGCAGTATTAACTTCAGTGACGGCAGGGTTCTGGGCGTCGTGCCCATGTCTGTATTAAAGGCTGACTGATCCTTTCCTCTACGGGTACAGGTGTTTTTAATAATTCTTCGTCCTCATCAGACCACGTACATGAAGAAACTCAATTCAGCCTCTCCGGAATTACTATGCTGTGCTGTATCTGCCAAGACTCTTGGCTAACAGGAGACATTCTGGTTTATAACACATCCACCCAAGCCAGCAGTTGTGTTGGTTACATTACCAACACTTTCCCCAAATAGGGCCACGATCGGAGAAAATTACCGCGCTTTCATTATGCAAACATAGCGTACTTTTGGAACTAAAAAACACACTATTCGAAAATGAAAATTAACATTTTAGTTTTCAAATTCCATTTCTAACCACCCCCTAGTTTGTGGTACCTTTCAATCAAGCTAACTTTTAAGCGCTTGTTTAACCCTATACTGGTCATATCGCCCGTAATAATTGTCCAGCAGGCCGAGTTAGTTCTTTTATTCCTAAATTATGACTGAGTCAACAGCTTTCCTTTGTGCACTTGGGGAGCATTTGTACGGTTGTCCTACAGTATGAATTAAAATGTACTTCCAAACATAGCCCACTGTGGTAGTCTATACTGCACAGAGATTTAACGCATGTCTGAGGACCAGCCGTGGTATGTCAGATAACGGTATAGACTGTCAAAGGCAAGTGTTATGACGAAACTTAACAAGGATGTATATATCCCGCGCAAGGTTAACTGAATTGGAAATAAAGTCTGATATCCCTGTAGACCACCAGGTACATGTCGCATGAAGCACACAAAACATTTGTATCTTCCACGCATGCTCCAGACCGGTCAGCCCCAGAGCTAGCAATCTGGGTGCACTGTCCACCCTCACCATACATTCTTTGACCTAAAACACCGTAAAATTATTTGGATATTTTATTTATTGACTTTGAGGTAAACAACTGTAGTTTGGATACAGCAAACAGACTTGTTGACCTCAGAGGTCTCGTGTACGGCGGCAACATCGCCTTGCAGCAAAAGCTATTTCAATTGTTGTATGCTGGACATCATGTCCTCTATGACATTTAAACAATATTGAGGGATTCTTCGTAATAAAGTATTAAAAATTGTGTCGCACCTGACACCACACATATCGTATTGTACACCGCATTGTAAACGACACTACAGCCAATTCCGTACATCTATTCATAGTCTGTGTGACACATACCGATTATGTCTACAGATACAATAAGGCCCGGGAGGTTGGGTAGCGTACTGGCCGGTCTATAGGTAAGTGGTCATACATACACAATAAGGCCCGGGAGGTTGGGTAGCGTACTGGCCGGTCTATAGGTAAGTGGTCATACAAAAACAATAAGGCCCGGGAGGTGGGGTAGCGTACTGGCCGGTCTATAGGTAAGTGGTCATGCAAAAACAATAAGGCCCGGGAGGTGGGGTAGCGTACTGGCCGGTCTATAGGTAAGTGGTCACACATACACAATAAGGCCCGGGAGGTGGGGTAGTGTACTGGCCGGTCTATAGGTAAGTGGTCATACAAAAACAATAAGGCCCGGGAGGTTGGGTAGTGTACTGGCCGGTCTATAGGTAAGTGGTCATACATACACAATAAGGCCCGGGAGGTTGGGTAGCGTACTGGCCGGTCTATAGGTAAGTGGTCATACAAAAACAATAAGGCCCGGGAGGTCGGGTAGCGTACTGGCCGGTCTATAGGTAAGTGGTCATACAAAAACAATAAGGCCCGGGAGGTCGGGTAGCGTACTGGCCGGTCTATAGGTAAGTGGTCATACAAAAACAATAAGGCCCGGGAGGTTGGGTAGCGTACTGGCCGGTCTATAGGTAAGTGGTCATAATAATCTTTATTTTCAAGTCGAGGTACAGTACAATAAAAACATTAGCGCCGAGGCACTATTCTTCGACTATAGATGAAAAAGACAACAATGAGATGGTAAGTACAATGAAATAGAGGCGAAAATATATACATGCAGTCATTTTGAAAGAAGAAGAAAAAAAAAAGTAAAAAAAAGTGGCTTACTTCCTGCTGTGGCACAATACACATATAGAACATTTGCAGGATGGGCCAAGCCATGTATGTATGAGTCTTTTGAACTGCGGGAGGGTAGTTGCTTCCTTGATATGGAGGGGGAGTACATTCCATAGCTTGGCCCCTTGGTAGCGTACAGAGTTTTTGCCATAAGTTATCGTATTGTAAGCAGGCTGATGGATCCTATTGTTGTCTCTTAGATTGTAAGGAGTCTCGTATCTTTCAAATAAACTTTCAAGGAAATTTGGGCCGTTGTGTGTGATAATTTTGTATACTTCTATTGACAATTTGCGCAGACGACCTAGATAGAGAGACGGCTTGTGTGCACGTTGTAAAAGATCATAATAAGAGGAGTTGTGGTCATTTAAGACAAAGCGAAGGGCTCGTTCTTGTATTCTTTCCATTTTGTTAGTGTCGGTTTGTCCGCATAGGTGCCAAACAAGCTGGCAGTAATTGAAATTAGACAGAATGAAGGCATTAAAAATTTGCATCTTTTCTTTTTGGCTTAGAATCGTGGAGAAGCGTCTTAGTGCACTTATTTGTGTAGCAGCCTGCTTACATATATGAGTAATGTGGTCATGGAATTTCAGCTTATCATCTATATATACACCAAGATTTTTCCGGCTTGAGTTTGACACCTTCTATTTCAAAGCAGTAATTATCCGGATGACATTGGGTACTTGAAGTGAGTAGCATAGCTTGAAACTTATCAGGATTTACTTTCATGTCATTGTCGTGAAACCATTTAATGCCAATTTGCGCAGCTGTTTCTACAGTCGTTTTTAAGGATCTGAGGTCATGATCATGGACAGATAAAGTATTGTCATCCGCATAATTATAAAGATCACACTTGCCTTTAAGAAAGAAGAAAAAATCGTTCATGAAGATATTGAAGAGCAGGGGGCCAAGGATGCTTCCTTGGGGAACCCCTCTTAATATGCTCGTCCATTGACTGAAACTACCACCGTATTTTACCCTTTGTTCACGGTCAGTTAGATAACTACCAATTAAATTACATGCATTGTCCGAGAAACCATAAGATTTTAGTTTACAAAGTAGTAGATCATGAGGAAGACAATCAAAAGCTTTAGAAAGGTCCATTAGAATGACTCCTACAGACTCATGTTTATCTAGGGCATGTTTCCAGTCTTCAATGATTTTAATGAGTAGGCTTTGACAACTATAGTTTGTCCTAAATGCACATAATAAAGAATTCAGAATATCTTTGAAGAAATCAGTCATTTGTTCATTCAGCACACTTTCAAAAATTTTTGAGACACTAGATAGAATACTAACTGGGCGGTAGTTAGACTTGTTAAGAGAATCGCCTTTCTTATACACTGGCAGAACATTTGCCTTTTTGAGATCAGACGGAAATTTGTTGGAAGTTATTGACATGTTTATAAGCTTGGTAAGAGATGGTGAGATGGCCTCAGCGCCAATCTTTAATAACTTTGCAGGGATATTATCTGGACCAGTAGCCTTTTTTTCATTTAAGTCCAAAAGCACTTTGAGTACATGTTCTTCATTCACAGGTTGAAATTCAAAAGCACTGTTACTGTCATTTATTTCAGTTTCAATCTTCTTTAAGCTCTCATGCTTACCGCCAGGTGGCGTATTTTTATTTTGCGAAACAGAGTTCCGGTTTGGTGATTTTCCGCCAGCGGATATAAAGAAATTATCAAAAGTATCACAAACATCTTTTGCATCATGAATTAAATTTTCATCGTCCATTAGAATAATCGTGCGACTTTGGTTACATTTAGAGTTTTCGGTTAGAAAAGGCCTGATAGTTTTCCAGAAGGATTGTTGGGAAATAGGATGCTCACATCTATCCCTAAAGTAACGTTTGATAGACAATTTGCGTAGAGAAGTAACTTTGTTCCTTTGAACACGATATGCCTCCCAGATGCCTTTGTGTTTTTTACTTTTCTTACGCATGGTACGCTTAATGTTTATCTCACGTCTCAATTCACCATTCATGAAGGGTGCATTGTTTTCTCTGGCACGCTTGCTCTTTAGCGGAGCGTGTTCATTAATAACCTTACAGAGAAGTGTGTCGTGAAACCATATTGCATCGTCAATATCGTCGAAAATGGCAGCTACGTGGAACGGAGCGGCTTCAAGGTCACCTACAAATTTTTCTTCATTGAAAGATTTGTAGCTGCGATAGTGAAAGTTTCCTTTTACTGGTTTAGGCAGTTGTATTTTAGTGCTGGTCAATACCAAATTGTGAAAATCACTGATCCCAGTGTCTATGCTTGCAGACCCTGACACTCTTTTCGGACAGTTCGTCAATATTAAGTCAATTAGCGTGGGGTTTGCACCTTTGAAACAAGTAGGAGATTTTATAACATTTGATAAATCATACACATCAAGAATGTTATCCAGATCGGCCTTGTCCTTATTTTTACCAAGAAAGTTTACATTTAAGTCACCCATTATGAAGTAAGTCTTACATTCGTCCTCACAAACATTTGAAAGATGGTCAATAGCATCTGTGAGTTTAGAAATATGTACAGAAGGTGGGCGGTATATTGTGGCGATCATCCATTTTTCCTTTTTTACATGAATCTCAAGGACAAGCATTTCAATGCCATGTTGATTGTACTCAAGTTCAACTCTGTGTCTATGAGGTATATCAGAGCGTATGTACATCAATAGACCACCACCGCGGCAGTTACGATCTTTGCGATACAATGTATAGTTTTCAACATTAAATTGAGCAGAAGTGAAATTTTCATCTAGCTTTGTTTCACTTATACCACAAACATCAATATAGCCATTTTGCAGGAGTTCAGCCACTTCAGCATGCTTATATCTAAAACTGTTAATATTTAAGTGACCAAAAATAAGATTTTTCACGTGCTTTGCACGGAAAGATTTAAAAGCATTGAAGTCAACCTGAGTGTCTCTAATCTCATCTCCATCATTATCAGACACATTATGATCAAGAGATGTGTTACTTTCAGGAGGAATACAAAAACAATAAGGCCCGGGAGGTGGGGTAGTGTACTGGCCGGTCTATAGGTAAGTGGTCATATATACACAATAAGGCCCGGGAGGTTGGGTAGTGTACAGGCCGGTCTATAGGTAAGTGGTCATACAAAAACAATAAGGCCCGGGAGGTTGGGTAGCGTACTGGCCGGTCTATAGGTAAGTGGTCATACAAAAACAATAAGGCCCGGGAGGTTGGGTAGCGTACTGGCCGGTCTATAGGTAAGTGGTCATATATACACAATAAGGCCCAGGAGGTTGGGTAGTGTACAGGCCGGTCTATAGGTAAGTGGTCATACAAAAACAATAAGGCCCGGGAGGTCGGGTAGCGTACTGGCCGGTCTATAGGTAAGTGGTCATACATACACAATAAGGCCCGGCAGGTCGGGTAGCGTACTGGCCGGTCTATAGGTAAGTGGTCATACAAAAACAATAAGGCCCGGGAGGTTGGGTAGCGTACTGGCCGGTCTATAGGTAAGTGGTCATACATACACAATAAGGCCCGGGAGGTTGGGTAGTGTACTGGCCGGTCTATAGGTAAGTGGTCATATATATGGAATTTGTACTTTCTTGTCGTAACCCGTAAAGACCATGACCAACAGTTCTAATATATTGTCCAGACAATGGTACAGACCCCCATTAAAACCTGCAGCGATGTCCACGCAGGAACCACACCCTAGCCCAACCAGACCTATCTGGCATAGTCTGAACGTAACACCTGGTTAAGATTGGGAGGTCCTACAGCAGATCTATAGCATTATGGACGATGCTCTTTTATCACCTATAGAAATTTTCTGGTTGGTGCCACAGTCTTATGCTTCCAGACCAAAACACTTAGTTTGAATTTGGCTAATATGGTTTGACCTTGGCTCCTATGCTTTGATCGTGGCTGACTGACTCCAGTGGCAGGAGTAAAGACGTTGTTGTCATCATCATACGGCCAAATATGCATTGTATATAAATTCCGTCTTCATTTCAATCAGGTAAAAATTCCCAGGACTCCGAAGTTCAAATGTAAATAATACCACCATGTGGTTATTCTTGTCCACCAGCCATACATGCACCTGGATCCCACCCTGATGATGAGGAAATTGTCTAGGGTGAGATTCATGCTATTGAAGTCATTTTTTTCTGTCAACATTCAGCAGTGTTCTTAAAGTACATGAATTCCGGCACGCTCAATCAAATAACAAAGTCTTCTAGCAATCTGTCCGCAGGGTATATGAATTTTGGCACGCTCAATATAGTAACCGGATGCCCTGACAGTCAGGATTCATTTAGACGTATTGGCAATATAATATTTCATATGGAGCTCCTTACGGCTTTTACTTGTTCATGTTGCCAGGTGTATCGTTAGATTCCTTTATATCGTACATTATACACTAACCATTAAGATTTATATCGTATAGTATTCAAATAATGCAGGGGAGCTCATGTGTTATTGAAGGTTATCAGTCTGAGGAGATCAATAACATACGAGGCGTCAGGCGAGTGTGCCACCAATCTCCGAGGACTGATGACCTTCAATAACACATGGGCACCCCTGCACCATTTGTTTTATAATATAAGCAACCATATAGTGGATCTATAACAGGAAAAATGAACAATGAGAGATAAGTTTTGACGACAGTAAACCATAAAATTTCAATACCATCAGAAAGAGGTCTGAAGTAACAAATGAGAACAGGTTACCATAGTTAGGACTACAAGCCTCCTTGCACTTTGTTACGTGAACAGTAACAATACAAATAAATACATTTGTAGGCCTTTTATAATAGGTGAAACACTAAATGATTCACTTTGTTTAGCCAACAGTTAGTAAAGTTCTCGCCATCAGCTTAAGGATTGAAGTGAAGTGGTCTTCGCTAAAGGTGCGCTAGACTGAGCGTCATTTGGCTATGCCAGTAATGCAAAAAGGCCATTGCTTACCACGCAATCTAACGGTAAAAAGGGGAATCGCTAGCATGTGTATTTGATCATGAGCACCATGTGTTCTTTGATCTTTAACACATGGCCTGCACTGACCCAAAGGCTAATCAATGCTCGTATTTTAATTTAATTATAATAAGCTTATTATATAATGTACACTAACCAACAAGCTTTATATCGTATGTTAAACACTAACCAGTAAGCTTTATATCTTATATTAAACATTAACCAACAAGCTTTATATCGTACATTAAACATTAACCAGTTAGCTTTACATCGAATATTAACACTAACCAGTAAGCTTTTTATCGTATATTAAACATAAACCAGTTAGCTTTATAGCGTGTGTTATACACCTACCAGTAGGCTTTATATCGTATATTAAACACTAACCAGTAAGCTTTATATCGTATATTAAACACTAACCAGTAAGCTTTATATCGTATATTAAACACTAACCAGTAAGCTTTATATCGTATATTAACCCTAACCAATAAGCTTTATATCGTATATTAAACACTAACCAGTAGGCTTCAATTCGTCTATTAACCCTAACCAGTAAGCTTTATATCGTCTATTAAACACTAACCAGTAAGCTTTATATCGTGTATTATTCACTTACCAGTAAGCTCTATATCATGTATTATACACTTACAAGTAAAGTTTATATCGTTTATTATACAATAACCAGTAAGATTTAGTGGGTTTTTCATCACGAAAATTGATTGTCTGATGATTTTGGCTACTTTGGGTTCCGTTCTTGCAAAATTAATGTTTGTTGTTGTTGTTTTTTTTTAATTACCGGCCCCTCTAGGTAACATTAGTTGCATTGTATCTACATCAAACCTTTTGGTTGTAAGGCTCCATTCAGTAGCAGCCTCTAACTAGATAATGTGTGTCTTGGAAAATGTACTGAACGAGTTTTTCTAATCTACGATCATACCCATAGACAACGATATACGGTCAATCTGATTCCAGACTCAAAAGATCACAGAGCAAATGCTGATGGAACTGCCAATGCGTGTCACCTCTGAATCAGGATAATATCAGATGTTCTCTTTAAAATGCTTCTGATATGGTACAGACAAGGAAGTGTCGCCTTCAGTTGTGCTGACTGAAAAGGGTTAACCTGCACCTTGACAGCTGACCTGAGAGTAAGTTGACCAAAGACCTTGTTATTCATCTACACACTACTTGTGGAATGAACTCCCTCACAATTAAAACAGCTCAGGAGAAAAGGTCCTGACATCCCTGAGCTGAGTCTAATCACTACTGTCTCTTTGACTCTATGACCCTTATTGATCCTTGGAAAAGTATCTTGGCGTGAAGTCTGGACATTTTCTCACTGATGAAATATATGCACATGGTCTGACGTGTATGCCTCCATACAGCTTAAATGGACGTCACTGTTTTCAATTTAAAGCTTAAAAAGTATAAGAAAGAATTGCAAAAGAGATTTTCACCAGTTTCTGATTTGCCTCCTCGTGGCATAGGGAACAAGGCCTTGTAGATGGTATGATGGTAAGGCATCGGTTCTGGACCTGTACCTGTCAGTACCACTCGAGATTTGAACAACCTTCATACTGAAACAACAGGACTCCTACCACCAGAGAGCAACAAACAAAGCAGCTGGGCCCGATATCGGGGCAGCCTTCATTATTTACTGCAGATGCCATCATCTGTGTTTGGTATTTAAAGTAAGCCTCTTTGGGACAAAGTGGACTGGAACTCTAGCAGTGGTTCTGCGCCTGTTGTCCAGTTTGGTCATCATACCTTTTGCTATATTTCTAAAGTTGGAGAGAGGTCTGCCAGTTAGCATATATCTGTGGCACATTTGACTGGTCACCACTGCTCTGTGATATTAGGGATCTACCATTGGGTTTACACCTAGTCTTATTTTATGGGGATTTCGCTATCTTAAAATTGGACCCATAAGTATTCCATCTCAAGGGATTTGAAAGGTCATAACACTATAGGGATAGCTAGAGGTCACAAACTGTCAAATATACATGTGCATCCTGCAGACTCACGTCAAGGGAAGAACTCCTCTCGTATATCCAGGCAGGCCTACTCCATCAAGTCGTTTTGATTGAAACAGAGATTTGTTGGGACTATAGCTTCACCATGTGAATGTATATGTACTCAACTCATATTTTTGGGGTTTTTTTACCCTTAAAGTGCTGATCAAGGCTATAATCGTTGTCTCATTACCGTTTAACATATAATGGTTAAAAGATTCAAATTCCTATTGAAGATTCCTTTCCTTCAAGTACCAGCAAGCCTAGTCTAATGCAAAATGCAGTCTTAGTCAACAGCTGTCCTCCGGGCACTTTGCACGCATTGCGCACAAAGTGCCCCTAGGAAAGCAGTTGATTCAATCTTAAATATCTGCCTTAAGGGTTAGTTGTCTTGTGAATTAGCTGTTTCAACGAGTAAAAGGCAAAAAGTGTTGTCCTGAATTTCAGATGACTTTTCGAATGCAAAAGACCCGAAACAAACTTCGACGTTCAGAAATATGACATCGCTCTAATGAACTAGAAGCCAATCCGAGACTGAAAAACCCTCTGCCAGGGTTGATAACTGGGAAATGGTAATTGAGCTAAATACCATGTACCTGCCTGTGAAACCAGGAGGTTGCTTCAGTTTAACCTAATGACAAAGCTTTGGTGCAAATGCAATGAGCTGAGATATGGCAAGGCCATCTTTCTTCAATATAGCACTGTGACCTAAATATGTGACCCAGTGATCTAGTTCTCACTAGCTGTCTAAGGCATCCTCAGGACCAACTGTCACAAGTAATTGGTGCAGCTACAATGACTTATTTAATATTAGGAGACATCATGGTACGGCCATTTTGTTCAATGCAGGATTGTGACCTAAGTATTTGACCTAGTTTTTGATAGGCGTCTGAGGCATCCTTAGGACCAACAGTCATAAATAATTGATGAAGCTACATTCAATTTTTTCAGCATTGTGTTAATGCCAATCTTTCTTCAATATATTACTGTGACCTAAATATGGAACCCAGTGACCCACTTTTCGATAGGCACCTGAAACCCCACAATGCCTTCCTTTGATTAAAAAAAAAGGTCGCTGTAAAGTGAATATCCTTGGAGATATGGCGTAAAGTGAGTATTTTTGGAGATATGGCGTTAACAAGGCATCGACGGACGCGTTGCTGACGACGATACCCCTCTGGCTTATATGGGCCGAGGGGTAAAAAGCTAACTGTCGATTATTTTGGGGCCACAGTGTAGTTTTTAAAGTAAGTTATGAAGTTAAATACAGGTTAATTGATTTTCATGCATTGTGGGATTCGAACTGTACATTTAATAAAGTATTCTGATGAGATCAGTCCAATAAAATACATTTTTTTTTTTGGAAATTTGCGCAAGGTAAAGCTGAATTGTACATGGACAGTCTGGTAACACATGTAAACACATTATGCTCCTGCAGCGTAAACAGGACATAAAACGCTTTTGTCAGACTTGTAGACTGGCATGTAGCGCCTGATAACATTTGGATAGGATGTAATATATAGTCAATGACACCCACAGCCAAACCAAAGTTGCTGTAATCCGTTGAGGTAGATGTGGGCGTGGTTAAGTGTCAGCAAACAGATAAAGTCCAGTACCCACTTCAGCGTCACATATCAGTGCAGAGCGTATGTTTTCTGTACAAAGCAGATTAGTAATAGAACTTTGACAAAAACCTGCAGACTGATGGTAACGCGGGACTATATTAGGTCATGGAGTTGGGCCAATATGAAAGAAAAACTAGGGGACATCTGCCATATGCGAAGTCAGTACACAGGAGGGCTGTAAATGAGCGAGTCAGGGCTCTGCGCTCGTAGGGTAAACACTTTTAGCTGCATTTACTCATATTGCGAATGGGCTTCAAGCAGATGAAGCCTCTCTCAATCTACTGGGCCTACCGTCCCTCGACTTTATGACCAAGTATAATTTGTCTTGAAGCAGATAGCCCATCCATCTGTGCGTGCAGTCCGGGCACGTCCCCGGCTCTTACACCTGTATCATGCATCTCAATTAGACTTTTGTCTATGGACATACGCTCCCAGTTAAAATCCTGTTTATTGAGCGCATATTCCCGTTTTCTAATTGTGTCTGGTGTGAGAAGTAGAATCAACAATTTATTAAGTTCAGGCTCTGCTATATGAAAGCATGAAACAGCCGCACACCTGTTAGCTGGCCAATACACAGCACCAGTACAGTCAATAGTCCCTGCTGGTCAACTTCAATTTGAGAACTATATAATAATCCATGTAGCACGTTGAAGCGACTAGGGACTGTACCCGGGGTCTATAGCACATGCCACATGGGCCTGAAGAAGACAGCAGACAATCAACTCTTTAGCCACCAAAAATGATACAGCACCAAACCTCTGTCAAACCCCATTAGGCTGTGTTTGCAAACGACCATTATTTCTACTAACATCTACGGGTGTGACGGTACGTCTGTTTAGTATAACACTGTCTCAATGTAGCAGGGCAAGCATGCTACGCCACACCTTCACGATCAGTTTGTCAGCGAATCTCTCTGACTCTATCCGTACCAAGTTGCGAGTGAGTCAACAGCTTTCCTCGACACGTTTCAGGAGTAATGGTCCCAAACTGCGCCAAGGAAAGTTCTTGCTCTGGGCCCGTCTTATGCTCTCTTCACATCACTTATGCTCTCTTCACATCACTTATGCTCTCTTCACACCTATTATGCTATCTTCAACTGTAAGCATGTTAGTACTTGGGTGCCATTGCCTCGCTTATTTACAGTAGCATGACACTATATGATTGTCATCAAGTGTTATCACTTGTATGAAGCTATACTTTTGCCATTGCATACTTAGTAGAGCACGCAGATATATTATTGCCATACATAATAACACTAGCACGCCGCTATATTATTGCCATACGTATTTTCAATAGCATGGCGCTATGTATTGTCATTGCATAATAATAACAGCATGGAGCAGCATGATCCCCGTACCTGCTTCCAGCAGCATTGAGCTTAATTATTGACATTACATACTTGTAATAGCATGACGCTACATTGTTGCTATACGTTGGCGTGGCGTTATACTATCGCAACTGCATACTAATAATAACGTGGAGTTATAAGATTGTCATACTTTCTTGCTGTAGCATGGCGTTTTACTATTGTCAGTGCATACTATAGTAGCGTGAACCTGTACGATTGTTATACTTTCTTGCAGTTGCATGGCGCTATATTATTCTCATTGCACACTTACAGTAGCAGAACGCTGCACTATTGTTATTGCGTACTTGGCTTGATCATATTTTATTTGCAATAACACGAGGATTATCGACCACAATTTTGCCAATTAAGAATACCGTGTAGCCCTATGTTAACTGCTTTTGCAGATGTGAACACGTTGACAAGACGACACTTAAAAAACACATGCGTAGCGAGGCAGCCGAAACTTAAACCTGTCGGATTAGTCATACTACAGGTAGAATAAAACACCCCCTCGATCGGGGTGTAAGGCTGGTCCGTATTATTTTGAAATAAGCTTCATACCCTGGTAGTATGGAAAACGTGAACAAAACTAATCAAGGCCTGTGAAGTATATTTGGGTATTTCGATGACAAGAGCAATCACCTGAAGCATGTAACACGTCACTCAATGGAAAACCACGAATTTAGGAATCATTACATATGAAGAAGGTCGTCTTCTAGTTGATAAGAACATACAGGCATTATCATTTTCTGTCCCACATCCATATCTGCGTTTGTTTAAAATCGGGTTTAATTAGGTAAGATTTGCTGGCTGTCATGTGAATGTAAACTGTTTTAGAACCCTGGATCGAGTTGCAAGTTAGGAGTTGTAAACAGCTCAACGAGATTGAAGCCGCCATAATGTCGGATTTTTACAAATAGTAGATAGGTGTGAGTTCTTGGTATCCAGTGAGAGTTACTGGCAAAGTTGAGCTGTAAAGACAATCTGCTTCGGCTGAAGAGTGTGGCGATTGAGCACATGCTGACAGCTGATTGTATCTGCTCGCCAAGAACTATAGATTGCAAACTATTCACAATTAGACCACCAATAAGTTTTTCCTCAGTATTAATTTTGTCTTTTCTCTGCGATTAACTAGAACTAGATCCCCCCCCCCCCGCACACACACACACACACACACGTTCGCCACACAAGTTGGTGCTAGTAGTGCCATAAAATACGACAGTAGCTATTCTGGCACCAGACCACTGCACTGCCCGTCTGCATTGACTGCATCACACCTGTCCATGGGAAGAAACTCGGTATTCCAAAATGTGTGTACTAAATAACATATCATGAATAGTTTCAAGAGTTAAAACATTGAAACCTTTCATAATATCACTTTTTATGCTCTTGAAAGATGCTAACAATGTGAACCGACCACCTTAGATGATAATCTCAAATTGGTTTGGCCTATTGGCATTTTGTGATATGTCACCAAGAAAAACTGGAAGAGGACAACCACTAAAACACTGGGGGAGGATATCCTGATAGAACACAGGAGAACGATAGCCTGCTAGAATACTGGAGGAGGACAACCTGCTAAAACATTGGAGGAAGATAGCCTGATAGAACACAGGAGGAGGATAGCCTGCTAGAACACAAGAAAAGGACAGCCTGATAGAACACAGGAGGAGGAAAGCTTTATAGAACACAGGAGGATGATAGCCTGCTAAAAACACTGGAAGAGGACAGCCTGCTAGGATACTGGAGGAGGACAGCCTTATATAATACAGGAGGGAGACAGCCTGTTAGAATACTGGAGGAGAATAGCCTGATAAAACACAAGAGTAGGACAGCCTCTAGAATACTGGAGGAGGACAGCCTACCAGCACACTGGACGAAGATAGCCATATAGAACACTGGAAGAGGCCAGCCTGCCAGAACATTGGGGGAGGATAGCCTGATAAAAAACAGGAAGAGGATAACCTGCTGGGATACCGGAGGAGGACAGCCTAAAAAACACAGGAGGAGGATAGCCTGCTAGAACACTGGCGAATGACAGTCTGCTAGAACAGTGAAGGAGGATAGCCTGCTAAAACACTGCACGAGGATTGTCTGCTAAATTGATTTCGTTTGAATTCAACATGCAGTTAATCAGTAAAGCACGAAGAAATATGAGCTGTTCCTTGCGTCAGTTCTTCAGTGTAGTTGGGACCAGAGTTGATTATTCCAGTAGCTTCAACAGGATGTTGGACCTTTAGCGAGAGCTATATGGCATCTGTAAATAGCTTCTGATTTTTGGCAATTGAAGCTGATGCTTGTTCCAGGAGTCCTTCATTGATGTCACTGGGCCTGAAGCTCTGAAACATCAAAACACAGCAGAATATCCGAGGTCGTCGCTTGTTATATACAGAAGCTGAATTGATGACACTCGCTGGCAGACTTAATTTATGAGCAGATGCAGATTCCCAGTCAGGCTTGCACTGTTTGACAAAATTAAAGAGTTGAATACTTGTGCCTTAAATCAATTGTACGTTACATGCTTGTCTTCATTCAGGGCGAACGGAATACGAGCTGTGCGATTCTGATTGGATATTTACAGTAGTATGACAACATAACATTGTCATTCTGAACGTACAGCAGTATTGAAGACCACTGTCAATGCATGCCTACATTTGCAGAGGATAACGTCATTATCATTCTACAATGATAATCTCGTTTATCCAGGATTTAGGGAAATATTCTTAATGTGATCATCAGTTGTTCGGGTTACTGAGCATAGTATATTTTCTTTAGTGTCACAGGACATGTTTTGCATATCTCTATAAGCTGAGCACAAGTTATCAAAGCCCTTAAAGTGGACCTGGTGGGTAACACTCGCTTTTCATTGTTGGCATTTCAGAGGTTCTGGAATCTTAGGGTCAACATAGCCGACAAAGCACTTACATTTTTGAAAAAACACTTTCAACAGATCATGACATGAAATTCAAATTTGGATAGGATGTAATATATAGTCAATGACACGCCAAACCAAAGTTGCTGTAATCCATTGGGCCAGAGGTGGGCGTGGTTAAGTGTCAGTAAACAGATGAGGTCCAGTACCCACTCCCTAACATGAAAGTCAAATTATCAATAGTAGAATGAGACATGTCTAAAATTGTCACTGTATCTTTGGCTCCTTCAGAGTCAAAAGATTTCCTTGGCATTGTACCAAAAGCGCGCCGTTGAAATTGTTGGCCCGCACCATTCTGATGTTGTGAGCCATGCACCATTCTGATGTTGTGAGCCATGCACCATTCTGATATTGTGAGCGATGCACCATTCTGATGTTATAAGCCATGCACCATTCTGATGTTGTGAACCATGCACCATTCTGATGTTGTGAGCGATGCACCATTCTGATGTTGTGAGCCATGCACCATTCTGATGTTGTAAGCCATGCACCATTCTGATGTTGTGAGCCATGCACCATTCTGATGTTGTGAGCCATGCACCATTCTAATGTTATGAGCGATGCACCACTCTGATGTTGTGAGCCATGCACCATTCTGATGTTGTGAGCCATGCACCATTCTGATGTGAGCCATGCACCATTCTGATGTTGTGACCCATGCTTAATTCTGATGTTGTGAGCCATGGACTATTCTGATGACCCATGCACCATTCTGATGTTGTGAGCCATGCACCATACTGATGTTGTGACCCATGCACTATTCTGATGTTGTGACCCATGCACCATTCTGATGTTGTGAGCCATGCACCATTCTGATGTTCTGAGCCACTGTAGGCTGCTGTCACTGCAGGAACGCTTGGTTTGGTTTGCGGTAATTCTTAATACTGCCGCAATCCGCAATACCAGCCATTTTTGTAATTTACACAAATCGACGAAAATTTCAAATATTGCAGCAATATGTAACGAGTGGTGACAAAGTGTAATGAACCTTATCTTTGTCGAGGCAAAGTGTACATATGTCATACACACACCATGAATGATCCATGCTAGTAAATGAACCTTAGTAACATGGTGTTTGTTTGGCCAATAATCAACAGGTGTCATGGAGAATGGGACAGGATAAGCCAGCCACCATCCTATTGTCCAATAAATACATCTGTGTTGAATTTTTAATAAGAGCAGTCAGAAGTACCTGTAGTAGAAATGTCCCGGACTTGAACAAATTGATTAATTACTATTACCTTAATTGCACAGGTAAACCGACGGCTGTCAACGTGGGTGGAACAAAAATGAAATATTGCCATTGGAAAAATTTTGTACATGGGACCAATCTTATTTTTTAATACCTCAGAGTTTTTTTTTTCTGAAAACCGTGGCTGCATATTTTCAAACATTGGAATCGGGACACAGGTATATATGCAACATACTCTGGAAACACACACACCAAAAGGTATTGGGTTTTGTCCACCTAGCTTAATTTGAAGTCGTCCAGAATATTAACATTATGAACACTGAGAAAATTTGACTACATGATCTCTTGTTGACTGTATGGTTATGCCTGTAATGAATAAAATAAATAAGAAAGGTACACACCAAAACATTCGTAGTATTCCATTATTTTACAGGCAGTTTGACACCTGCACAAAAACTTTTATCCCGTGAACCTATGTTTTAGTAACCCCAGCCTCTCCCTCTGCACGAGATATTTATGAGAGGTCAACGGATACGGCACGTAAAAGAAAAATAATAATTTTTTTTTCACATTGTCATACACAGGAATGCATACTCTATGCAGGTTATAAATTTAATCTGAAACATTTGTACACTAACAACGAAAATTATTTAACCCTTAAAGGGCTGATTTAAGATTGCGTCAACAGCTTTTCTCGGGACACTTTGCACGCAATGCCCGCAAGTATCCTGAGGAAAGCTGTTGACTAAGACTACTTTTTGCTTTGGGCTAGGCTTGCTGGTATTTGAATGGAAAGTATCTTCATGAGGAATTCGGATCTTATAACCATTACATGTTTAATGTTGATGAGAAAACGACTTTAGCCATGCGTATCACTTTCAGGGTTTATCCTAGTGTACTGTTATATCCTCTCTAAACTATAAACCAAAATCCCATCTTACTCATCATGCCATAGAGTTCCTTATGCACTGCAAGTCAGACCAGTTCCACTTTTTTGTAGCCTTAATTAAATTTAAGACAGTTATGTTTTAAGTCTGCATATACAAAGAATGCTATCATGTGAAATGTAGTATAAAACCCATTACATAAATCAGCGTGTCTCTTCTTTTTATCTTAAGAAATGATAAGGTTATGGATGGGTACTGATAGATTGCATTTAATCAGGCGTCATTGCAAAATTTAGGGTTGGTCCGAGCATGACAAACATTATAGAACGAGGCCATTTAGCACATAGAATATTGTAACGATAGATAGGAATAGTTTCTATAGGCCTATTAGGTGACACAAAAAGACTTTTGAGAAAGACGATCTATTAATAAACTCACGGAATTTATAAACATCTGTGATTCAGTTCATAGCTCCTATCACAACAGACAGACCGAAAACAACAGTGCCACAGTGGATGTTATTTTATGCAAGCAAGAACATTCCCACTGACCAAAACTTCGTGACATCCCACAGTTGTATGAGGATTTTTTTTTTCAAAATGACCCATGAGTTGTCTTTTATGCCGGTTTATACCACACTGCGTTACTCTTGGGTTGACCCTATCATCTCACGTACGTCGTGTCTGTCTATGTTGCCCCAATACCTCAAGTACATCCCTTTCTATGTTACCCTATCACATCAGGTGCATGTCTTTCAGTGTTGTCTCATCACCTCACGTACATGTCTTTCAGTGTTGTCTCATCACCTCACGTACATGTCTGTCTGTGCTGTCTCCTCACCTCGCATACATGTCTTTCTGTGTTGTCTCATCACCTCACGTATTTGTCTCTCTATGCTGCGGATAGGAACGCGTCAATGTGTACACTTTACGCCAATTTAAAATTTGTGAGAACAGACCTGCATTATTAAATATACTAACATTCAGATTATTCGCAATGAAAACAGACTCCATAGGATGTTGTACATTATTTTCCTTTTAACGAAATCGAATATGGGGTTATGTGCTGCAATAACCGTATGTGCGACTGGCAATTTGTACTGGACAGCAGACGAGTGCAGCTAATAGAGCTTCACAGAAGTTGTATAACATACAAAATACAGTAAGAACTGTCAATTCCGACTATGCTTGGGACCACGAAAATTGTGGTCGCTATATTTAGGAATTGTAGTATCAAGTTAAAAAAAAGAGATATAGAAA